>CM075866.1:3566152-3783652 GCA_038021265.1 Cyprinella venusta | reverse complement strand
GGTGGATTTGAGCAGTTTGTGATCTCTCCTGCAACTCGAGAGATGATGCATGAGGCAGGAGTAAACATCTTCCTTTGCTTGCCGTTTCGTCTCATTACGGTCTAGGAAGAGTCTTACTGTACAATTTGGTTATGATTGGTTGTGACTCCCAAGAAGTGACTCTTTCTAAACCATGATGAGCAGATGAGGAAATAATCTTGTTTAGTTTTCTTAATCGTTTGAACACAACTTGTAGTTTGAGTTCCT
Source organism: Cyprinella venusta (assembly GCA_038021265.1). Lineage (NCBI taxonomy): Eukaryota > Metazoa > Chordata > Actinopteri > Cypriniformes > Leuciscidae > Cyprinella > Cyprinella venusta. The sequence continues at coordinate 3,783,406 of CM075866.1, read as the reverse complement.
CTTACGTTCTTCAGTGTTTATTCCTAGAAAGTAAAACCCTTATGTGTGTGATTGAAGCTAAAACATCTCGTAATATAAAACATTTTCTAAAGCCCCATTTTTTTCACTGAACATTTGTTGACTTAATAACTTAGTACTTTAATAGTTTTTGACTACATATTTAGTCTTTATTAAAGTGCCAAGTTATTAAAGGAGTAGTTCACTTTAAAAAAAACTTGATAATTTACTCGCCCCCGTGTCATCCAAGATGTCCATGTCTTTCTTTCTTCAGTCCAAAAGAAATTAAGGTTTTTGATGAACACATTCCTGGATTTTTTTCCATATAATGGACTTCAATGGGAACCAAATGGTTCAAGGTCCAAATGAGAGTTTCGGTGCAAACTGCAAACTGTTCAAAGGGTTTTAAATGATTCCAGTCGATGAATAAGGGTCTTATCAAGTGAAACGATCGCTCATTTAATAAATAAATCACAAAGTTTAAGTTTTGTAAGCTCAAATGGTCGCCTTGCTCTGTTCTGTGATGCACGTTCGTGACTCTCCTGTTCGAACTCGTTCATCAAAATGAACGAGTCTTTTTCCGAGTCATTTGGTTCATTCAACGAACGAAACGAACGAATTGACTCGGAAAAAGATTTGTTCATTTTGATGAACGAGTTCGAACAGGAGAGTTCGAGCATTTGCAAAGGCGAGCATTTGAGCTTACAAAACTTAAACTTTGTTATTTATTTATTAAATGAGTAATCGTTTCGCTTGATAAGACCCTTATTCATCGTCTGGAATCGTTTAAAGCCCTTTGAACAGTTTGCACTGAAACTCTCTTTTAGACCTTGAACCGTTTGGTTCCCATTGAAGTCCATTATATGGAGAAAAATCCTGGAATGTTTTCATCAAAAACCTTAATTTCTTTTCGACTGAAGAAAGAAAGACATGGACATCTTGGATGACATGGGGGCGAGTAAATTACCAGCAAACATTTTTTGAAAAGTGAACTACTCCTTTAAGTAGAATCTGAAGAGGAATTGTTCAATACCGTTGGATTGCCAATGAGATCATGGAGTGTATTGTGGATTGCTGCGCTTAAATAACCACCAGTTGCTCATTAGCTTAATTACCTCAGGTAACGCATGAGGATAAACAGTATCGGGGGAAATCGCCAGCTTTTATGCCATTTCAGTGTAGTCAGTGTAAATTGGTCTTGCACGGTGAAGAAAAGAGAGATGGAATAGTTGTGGCACTTTATTACTGAGTGAATAAACCCAAAGTCTCTGAAAGTTCCCTGAGAAACAAACTCTGTAGAAGGTCATTTCTTTATTTATGAGCTGCTGTGATGTGATGGATGGATGCGACGCTGGGAACGGCAGACGGGTCTCTCTAGAAGTCCAGGGTGTTATCGCCGTATCTGATGTTTTGCAGTGTTTACATGCTGGTGCTGTAACCGTATTGAATGTCATTGTGGCGTCGTGGATGGCTGTTGCTTTAGTCACACAGCTTCTTGTCAAAATATGTTAGTCTGTGCTGCCTCTGAAAGACTGACTAATGAAATTCGTCCCCGTCACCCCAACCCCTGGACATCCGCCGTGCTTCAACACTAGCGCAGCGCAAAGTCATTTCCCTAAGAGCTTGAGCAGGCAGGGATGCTGCGATCCGATTGGCCGTCGGATTAGAGGTCAGAGGTTAATCCTCCACAGCGCTGGATGAGGGAGTTTGCGTTCAGTTCACCTCCTCTCGAGGTCACGCGTCCATCTGTCTCTATCTTCACTCGACAAACTACCTGTCTGTACTTTCTGCTTCCATTAAGGGCAACTAACACAATCTGATGGTGGTCAAAGATATATATTTTTTAAGAAAAAGTTAAAAAAGTAGAAGTTATATATGAACATGATGTGTGTGGGTGTATAATGTATTTTATTATGGGTAATAATACAATGTAGTGAGCTTATACGTGGAATAAAAATACTTGTTTTTCTTTTACATAAATAAATAGACAAATATCTGTTTGATCATATTTCTTATGGAGACTTGGGTAACATGGTTGAATGGGTGAGCCTGATGAATTACAATGTTAGACAGGGTACAAAAGATGTCATTTCCGGGGTGTCACAATTTTATTTTTGTTGTTTTCTTTTATAATGAGGAAATTTTTGTTAAAATGAGTTATAATAATGAGTTTATATAGTGGCTATCTCAAGGTAACTTAACAACATTGTAATAAAAAAATTGTGACAGCAGACTAGAGCCCGACCGGTAAAGGATTTTGAGGGCCGATACCGATACAAATATTTGTTGGTTTTAAAATCTGATATTCCGATATATCGGCCGATATTATTATTATTATTTTTTTATTTCAGAAACGTGCAACAAAATATTATCAGATTTCCCTATCATTAGTTATTTGTAGTAAATTATGAGTTTTAACTAAAATAATATGATAATTAGGGCTGTCAAAACGATTAATCGCGATTAATCGCATCCAAAATAAAAGTTTGTGTTTACATAATATATGTGGGTGCACTGTGTATAATTATTTTGTATATATATAAAAAACACACATGCATGTATATTTAAGAAAAAAAATATTATTTATATATAAAATATTTATATTTATATATAATATAAATTATATATAAATCTATATACAGAATATACATGAAAATATTTCTTAAATATATACAAGCATGTGTGTGTATTTATATATATATAATAATTATACACAGTGCACCCACATATATTATGTAAACACAAACTTTTATTTATTTTGACGGCCCTAATGGTAATGCATAACTGGTTCTCTCTGCCTGACTCTGGCTGGATCAGCAGGTTGCAGGATGTGTGGCGTGTTGCCAACAGGGACTGTGTATAGTGCCCTCTGGTGGACAAACTATACAACTCCAACACTCATGACATGGTTGAAGCGTGATTCGTCCATTTTTATTTTATTTTTGAAATATTCATTTATCGGCCATTAGAACTGCCGATACCGATAGTTTAGAAAACGCCTAATATCGGCCTGCCGATAAATCAGTCTGGCTCTAACACATACCAGCATTATGCATCAAAACCCCCTTTTTAAGCTCTAACTGGAGTCAGACCCCCCCCCCCCCCCCCATGTATTTCATAAGAATCTCATGCTTCAACCATGACGATCAAAAATGGTCTTGCATTAGGAAAAGTGTCGAATAAATGGCTGTGTGACACTTGCAGATTTCCCCTCAGGTGTGTGCCCGCTCCGTCGACTCGCCAGTGGAGCGAAGCGTTGACAAGAAACATGATTTCATGCTGTAGAGGAAATGACTTCAACTGCTGCCTCACCTCTGATAAGAGCATTATCAGTCAAAAAACTTCAGATCTAACTCGGTGTTCCCCAAGGCTCGGTCTTGGGCCCGCTTTTATTTATAATTTACTGTATTTACTGCCCCTTTGACACATTGTTTTAGGAAGTACGGTATTAATTTACACTGCTATGCTGACAATACCCATCTTTACCTGTCTACAGTCCTCCTCTTTCTCCGTACTTCTGCTTAGCGGAAGTCATACAGTGGCTTTATGTAAGGAACAGGCTGAAATTGAAGTCAATATTCACTGTACTTTGCCAAAATGATCACTAAATACATCTATAACCTAATGTTTCTCTCTCTCTCTCCCTCAGTGTTTAAGAACGCGGTGTGTAAGGTGTATAGGTTTCAGACGGTGGAGAGTAAATGGATGTTGGTGCGGGAACAGATGGCGGAGTGCACACTGTCCTTCAGCGTCCCGAAGCAGCTCATCGCCCTCTACATTCAGGAGGACACCTGCAGGTGAGATTCAGAGCGATGCGAGGGCGGCTAGGAAAGGAGGCAGGATCATTAAAGCGGCACCGAAAGTTTTAAACCCAAAGGAATGAGCCCTGGGTGATATATCAGGAGTTAAAGGGCCTACTGTCTTAACGTTTGCTCTAGATGTTTAATACAGTGTCTTGTGTGAAGATGACAGTGTAGTATTACTATGAAATGAATGGATTGAAAATTAGATTTATTCATGTGGCTGATGCTTAAGGGAATATTGCATGGGGGTTTTGCTTCAAAATTTATATATAACCTTTGTATTAAAATACTAAGGTAATGCAAGATTAAAAATAGTTTTGAAAGACATAAGGGCACAAATTCAGTGGGAAACGTGAAAAGTTTTATTTATATAGCGCCTTTCCAGAGGCTCAAGGTCGCTTTGCATTAAAGGGATACTCCACTTTTTTTGGAAATAGGCTCATTTTACCACTCCCCCAGAGTTAAACAGTTGGGTTTTACCGTTTTCGAATCAATTCAACCTATTTTCTGACATTTAGAAGAATATTTCTGGTCTCATTGACTTCCATAGTATATTTTTTTCCTACTATGGAAGTCAATGAGACCAGAAACTGTCTGGTTACTGATATTCTTCAAAATATCAGAAAATCGGCTGAATGGATTCGAAAACGGTAAAACTCAACTGTTTAACTCTGGGGGAGTGGTAAAATGAGCCTATTTCCAAAAAAAGTGGAGTATCCCTTTAACACCCACATATACATTACAGCCACATAGGATATATATAATCACATTATCCATAATGCATGTTAAAAAGATATGTTTTTAATTGGGTCTTGAATGTTAGATGAGGCAATGAGGATTGACTAACTGGGTACTCCAACCTGCAATATACCCTCTAACCAAAGCAACTACCTTGTGTTTTTAGCATGAACTACTGTACTTGTACTTGCATTTTAATAGTGGCATTTTTATCATTTCCAATGCGTGTGTAAATTATCTGAATGTGCTACTGCAAAAAAACATGGCGGCCGAAATGTTGTGAACGTAAGATCCCCGGTGATTCCCGCTCCTAGAAGAATGGGTTGAAGTGAAGGTTGGGCGACGCAAAAAGGCAGTAGGAGTGAGATGCCGTGTGCTTGTCGAGCCAGGGTTTATTTCAGAGATGGAAATGGCTGTTTTAGAGCTATACTTAGCCTGCACTAAATTATTCAAGGATGTTTAACACTTCAAAGGAGAGCGCCTGTCCTCTCTTTCAGAAATTCAACCACCTCTCCCTCTTGCTTTTCTTTCATTTTACCTTTGCTTTCTCTCCTCCCTCCGTCTCATTGTGGGAGCGTTGTTACCTGAGCGTTCAAGAGAAAACCTAAAAGGGAATCGAGCCGCGTGGAATCGCTAGGTGGAAAGAACGAGGGCACGTTGCGGGAAACCTTAAAGCACAGCAGTCAATAATACACTCCGACACAGAGCATAGATGTTTTTTATGAACACAGTTCCTATGCAGTTCAATCAGATGAGTGTGTGATTATACACCTTGATGAAAAAATGGACGAAAGTGGAATCAGAGTGTCGTTGCATGACATGTCACATCAATGCAAGAGATGTTTTCCCGTTTGTTATGATTTTATTGACACTCGATGATTGGAAGTGACACGACCACCACAGATCATGTCCAGGTGCACGTGGACGTGTGAGCAGAACTGAATCTATTTTATTCCTTTTCAAGACCGAAAGTTAGACATCAGGATACAGAATTGTAATAAAAAATGTTTAATCAAATTCATGCAACATCTATAGTTTCTATAGTATTGTATTTATGATTATATATATACAAAATAATATATATAATTTAATTTGTTATATATTATATTTTATATGCCATTTTTCTATATTTTGCACTGTATACCGGTAATATTATTTTATAGTACATTTACCTTTTTTACTGGTTTATTACTTATTTAAAAAAAAAATAATATATATATATATATATATATATATATATATATATATATATTTGTCTATGTATATATATATATATATATATATATATGTATATATTTATATTATATATATTATTTTTGTATATATTTAATAATTGTATTAAATATATCCATATTTTTATTTCATTTATTAATTTATTTAAATGTGAATAAATATTATATAATTATTATATATCCTTATATTTTTATTTTATTTATTTTATATTTTATTAAGTATAGTATTGATCATATATACACAATGACATTCAACTCAAATAAATTATGTTATTAATCACATTTTGATAAAATATTTTATTTTATTTTGCAGTTTTCTTTATTCTGCAAAATTATTATATTATAAATATTATGTAAATATTAAAATATTTTTAAAAGATATATGATAATGTTGTGGACATTTTGTTGTACTGTATAGCAAAATAGGGGAAAAATGTTAGAATTTTAGTGACTGTTTATTATTTTCTATAGTATTGGGCTGTATTTTGTTAAATCATCTAATCAGAATATGTATGTATATATATATATATATATATATCAAGATTTTTGTTGGCATTTAATAAAATAAATAGGTACAATTAGTCAAAATTAATTACTGGCTAAAACTTGTGATTGTGCGATTCTGTGATAGATCAATAAATTCTGCTTCCTGTAATTGTAGTTCAACATCCTTTTGAATACATAGCCAATTTAATTCAAATTCACACTTGTAAAATGAATTTGGAGTCAGTTTTTTAACTTCAGATGTTTGCCTATTTCGCCCTAAACCACCCGTGATCCCGTTTCTAACTCCAGAGCATCATGCTGAAAGATCCCTCTGCTTAATTTGCTCTTTGTTTCCCGCTCTCGCACTTTCCCCAGAGTTTCAGGCTTTATGCACATGCAAAACACTTCTCAGCGTGCACCATTATCGGCAGCAACTTCCCCAAAGTCGACAGACATTAGCATAGGCACAGTTTCCATCCACAACAAAATCATTGCAAGCCAGACCAGGAACGTGTGTGTTTGTCCATTGAAGAATCTGAGATCGTTAACTCGGCGAGACACACATTCCCAGACTGGAGCTCCCATAGATCAGACCCTGCTAAGCAATTATCATCATGTGTGCATTATTCAGGGAGGCTATTTGGCCTCCACACCTGCGCTCTCTGCTACAGACAGGTAACTTCAGCAGCCACTGCTATCCCTAGACGTCTCATTATCGGCCCGGGCACCACATTCACCTTTAAGCCCGTTTCAGCTGCTTTTGTCGGCTCGGGTTTAACAACAATGGCATGAGCACTTAAAAAGAGCTCCTGTCTCAACGTGTTTGGAGAAATCAAGGAGTTGAACACAACGTGATGCTGATATTGTAGCAGTGGTGTTTGCTACTAATGCATTCGCCCACAACATCACGGCACCGGCTTGAAAAACAAAAATCAGCAATTGTAAAAGCGAGTGTTTGTTTATTATGAATGAGAGAGAGAGCTTTGTCTACTTCTGTTTATCAGTGTTTATTTGCGCTTTCAATCGACATTGACTGTGGAATTTGGTTTCATTCAGCGCATGTCCTTCATGACATCCAAATGAAAAATATTTACTTACTTAAAGGGGATTGTGTTTTGAGACATCAAATATTCCTTGAAAAAAAATGTCATATGCAATTATTAAATGTATTTTCTATGAAATATTTCTTCTATTTAAATTGACTTTTTTTTGTAAGATATAAAGTAGCAATTTTTTCAATAGATGTTTTGCCAGTGTCTGCTATTAATTTATTTTTTAAAAGTGAATTCAAATCAATATAAGTAAATACATAATGTTTATTCTAGGGCTGTCAAACGATTAATCATGAACTTTTTGGTGTCAGTGATTAAACGATTAATTCAAAATAAAAGTTTGTGTTTACATAATATATGTGTGTGCACATTGTATAATTATATATATATATATATATACATACACATACTTGTATATATTTGAAAATATTTTCATGTATATACTGTATATAGATTTATATATAATTTATATTAAATATAAATATAAATATTTTATATATAAATAATATTTTTCCATAAATATACAAGCATGTGTGTTTATTTTATATATATATATATATAATTATTTTGTGTGTATATATATATATATATATATATATATATATATAATTATTTTGTGTGTATATATATATATATATATATAATTGCATCCAAAATAAAAGTTTGTGTTGTGTATGTGGGTGCACTGTGTATAATTATTTTGTATATATATAAAACACACACATGCATGTATATTTAAGAAAAAAATATTATTTATATATAAAATATTTATATTTATATATAATATAAATTATATATAAATCTATATACAGAATATACATGAAAATATTTCTTAAATATATACAAGCATGTGTGTGTATTTATATATATATATAATAATTATACACAGTGCACCCACATATATTATGTAAACACAAACTTTTGTTTTGGATGCGATTAATTGCGATTAATCATTTTGACAGCCCTAATATATATATATATATATATATATATTTACACACACACATGCATGTATAATTAAGAAAAAATATTATTTATATATATAAAATATTTATATTTATATATAATATAGATTAAATCTATAGTATATACATGAAAATATTTCTTAAATATATACAAGCATGTGTGTGTATTTATATATATATAAAATAATTATACACACAGTGCACCCATCGGCCATATAGTATTATGTAAACACAAACTTTTATTTTGGATGCGATTAATCATGATTAATCGTTTGACACCCCTAGTTTATTCAATTTTTATTATTTAGTAAAAATTTACTTTATTTTCTTCTTTCTTCTTTTTCCCGTTTGAAGTAAGAAATACAATAGTATTTATTTTTTCAATATATTATAATAAATGTTTTTCCAGTGTGTCTATATTATGTTGACGCTTTACATACTTGGATTAGTTGCCTGTCTGCTGTCTTTGACATCCCCATTCCCCGTTCGGGACAGCGTGTGTGTGTTCCTGTGTTGCCTCCAGCCTGTCAGTGTTGACATGATGTCATTTCCCTGTGGCTACAGAGCGATTAGTCACATGACGATTGCATTTAAAAGATGCCTCGTGTCATCGAGATGAACGGCGGATAACTTTAACTCTCCTGTTTGTTTGCCGTGTTGATGTGATAATGTGAGCTGAGACTCTGAGACTTTTTTGACGTTGACAGCCCATAAACACACAGGTATTGCCAGGAGAAAGCGCTATTTCCTAGAGAACGAAAATTGTCATTTGTGTCACATCAGTTGGCATTTATCTCTCCTAATGATATTTTTTTCCCTCGTTTTTAAGTCGATTGACTCCGAGGTCGGTGTGTTGCGTAGTTTCATCATCAGTGTATTGCGACTGCCAGACAAATCAACTTTTCTCTTCATGTAGCCGAGAGTAAACTCGAGTGTCAGATGCGTTCGCAGATGATGAACAAGAAACGTCATTATACAAGCAAGTGCTCATCCAGACTAGTTGGCTTTCGTCACTGGAAAGTGCTGTTGTTAATTATTATTCCCTTCACATATCTGGAACTGATGGCAGACACAAAGCCTCCGGTGATTGAAAGTGAACGGTGGCCGTAACGCACCATGAAATGAAGGCTTCGGAGCGGCTGTTTCCTAGATGGCCTGCCGTACAAAAAACATATAGACATAATTCCAGTGTCTCCTCTCTCGTCTGCCAAAGTCATGTGTTTTTTTTTTACCTCCAATCCCACTTAGATCTATTGTTTCAGCTCTGCTCTTTATCAGTGTGTCTTTCATCCTCCCAAACCCCAATAAAACATGAAGCAGAAGTTTCCTCCGCTTCCTCCCCGTGTGCGTTCTTTCCGCTACAAATCTCTTTTTTATTATCGCCGCCGCTCCACCCAAAGCACATTCTGATAAAGCGGCATTACAATTCAAGTCTGAGCTTTTGAACAAAATAAGATGGTAGATATGATGCTTTTTTTTTAAGTGGCTCGACAAACTTCGGCACAAGATCCTCTCTGACTTTTAACAGCTTTGGCTCGGCATGAAGTAATAACAATTCCTTTTCACCTGTTTTCCTTTGATAACCACTGTTTGACCATCAGAACGAGACCAGAATAGATTATTCTGGAGGCGTTTGTGACTGAGTGCTGAGTCTTTAAATGAGCTGCATTCATTCGTAACGGAACTTACACACAAAAATCATGTATATGATTCGAAAATGGGCCTGAAAATAGTAGTCACACTTGTATTGTTTGCAGTCAAAAATGGCCGCATTGGAAATGAATGGGAAACGTTTGGTACTGCATCCAAACAAAGCTCATTTTTTGAGATATCAAACTCAAATTTGGATACACTGCATATCAAATCTGCCACCTTTTTAAACAGTAACATATTTAAATGTTTCCCAGTTTGACCGTTAAAAGCAGATGATTGGCTGTCTAGCGGGAGGGGGCGGGGCATTTGCATACAACCGCCATCTTTGGTGTTACAGGTTTTCCCTATACATTTGTATTAAGGATTGAGGAAGTGACATGTCTCTATATAAATAGTCTCTGACCAAACTTAAGGTTTTATTTAAATTATCGCTACAGCATAAATATAGTTTAATCCCCAAAAATACAAAATATTAAATCAGAAACATTAAAGGGATACTCCACTTTTTTTGGAAATAGGCTCATTTGACCACTCCCCCAGAGTTAAACAGTTGAGTTTTACCGTTTTCGAATGTATTCAGCCGTTTTTATATATATATACATATATATATTTAGAAGAATATCAGTAACCAGACAGTTTCTGGTCTCATTGACTTCCATAGTATATTTTTTTCCTACTATGGAAGTCAATGAGACCAGAAACTGTCTGGTTACTGATTTTCTTATAAATATCAGAAAATCGGCTGAATGGATTCGAAAACGGTAAAACTCAACTGTTTAACTCTGGGGGAGTGGTAAAATGAACCTATTTCCAAAAAAAAAAAAGTGGAGTATCCCTTTAATTAACTAAAATATAGTACGGTATTTTTGCTGTCATATTTTTTTATCTTCTATAAGCAATTTTTTTCCTCTCTGGAGATATCGTGTGGAAGCGGTTGCTTGATGTGTAGATATTTTGAAAAAAAAAGTTTTTTTTGTGTGTGTTCATACAATATAAGTCAATGGGGTCCAATCTTGTTATTTTGGACCCCATAGACTTTCATTGTATCAACAAAAACAGCTGAAGCTTTCATTTGTGTCGTGTGGAAAAATGAAAGCCTGATTTAAACTTTGAATAATTTGAAAAATAAACTTAAAAAGATTGATATAATATTACCCAATGGTGTTTCCAGACTCATATTTCAGACATCAGAAACTCTACACACGTTACATTTGTATCATTAATCAATGCTTAAATGACATTGTTGCTCATTGCTTTAATTAAGAGTTGAACTTTAATTGTGGTTGGCTTAAAAAAGCATCTAAAATTGATAAACTGTATGGATATCTGGAAATTAAGTTAAAATACTGTTGGAACGTTTGGGGTGATAGTCTTTTCTATCACTTTTAATCAGTTTAATGTCTTTGCTAAATAAAAGTATTGATTTCTTTATGTAGTCGTGCACATATATGCTGATATATTGGAAGCAATTAACGGGATTATCTCTTCGGCAATCATAAAACAATCATAATTTTCTGTTTGATATTAGTTGCACATAAACCCACTTAGGCTTTACATTATTAAGGATAAGATTCAGGATTATTAGGGGAAAAAAAATATCGAGACCTGCTCTTACCTATAATAGAGTTCAATAGAAACAATAATCTCTCTATTTTCTGCTCATTTCTGCAGCTCTTGTCACCTTTTGAAGATGCTAATCACATCGCTGAAATCATTATTAAAGTATCACTGCGGCTTTAAATTTACATGAGAATGAATCATTGTTTCTTTTGGAAATTCCCTCCACAATTAAAGATTCCTGGGCCTTTTATTAATGAGGCCCGGCTCTGTCAGTCTGCGTGGAGAGATAAGAGCCTGCAACGTATTCAAATCTACCGTAATAGTCCTCACATGACAACATGAAAGACACAACAATTACTCCAACACACGGTAGGTCAAGCAAAAGAACCTCTTATCATGACACGAGAGACGTCTGTGTGAAATTGCTGCTGAATGAGGCAATTTCACCTGTTGAATTGATGCAAAAATACTCTGGGATCCTTTTTGAAAGACCCCATTAAAGATTGTTGAGGCTTTTAGTGTCTGCATATACAGATTTGAAGGGGTCATATGAGAAATTTTTAGCTTTTTTTACAGTAGTAGGCTACTATAGGATTTATATCTCAAAACTATGTGAAAAATAAGCATTTATTGACACTAAGCAGCATACACGGCTCGTTTTGTACTTTTTGGTGTCAGAAATGCTAGTGAAGCTTTTTTATTGTTTTAGTCTTAGCAGGTTGAGGGGTAGCATATATTCGAGAGCACAGGGTGAGTATGAGTAATGCGTAATACTGGTTTGAGGCAGCGGATATGTTTTTATTGAAGGATGGAGCAGTTAAAACAGTATCCAACCGCGAACACTGATCAAGATTTAGCGCAGTAAAGCATTTCATGTGTTTATTATAGAAGCCTTAATAGCAAAAAAATAATTAATAATGTTCTGAGAGAGTGTAAATACATGTGAAAACCAAAAATATGCTAGTAGCCTAATTCAGAAGTTCAGAAGAAGCTCAACATCTCTTGCTCGAGTAGGTTTTGATCATGTCAGCTCCAGCGCTTCTGTCATTAGCAACAGCAAAAATTAGCATTTTGAATGCAAAGCAGAGCTTCACTAGTGCTCCCAGACTTTTGGATGTTGTATGTTGAACAGGAACAGTATGAGCATAGTTAAAGGCAAACTTGATGATGTCTTGACAATGTAGCCTGAAAGTTTCAAGAAAATGTTGCTAGCATCATTGTTAAAATGTTTTACCATGGTGCTACTATGTTTTAGCTTGTTTTAACTTGTTGCTAGCATGTTTAGCACACTACTAGTATGTTCCCTAGCATGTTTTAGCACATTTATAGCATTCCTTTAACATTTTTGTAACATAGTTAATGTTTCTAACATGTTTTAGCTTGTTTTAACAAGTTACTAGCATGCTTAGCATATTACTAGTAGATTTGTAGAATGTTTGAGCACTCCGATAGCATGTAACTAGCATCTTTAACATAATACTCGCACGCTGATAGCACATTTTAACACGTTTCTAGTATTCCTCTAGCATGTTTTAACACACTGTTAGCATCTTTAGTCTGATTCAAAATGTTACTATCATGTTTAACACACGACTAGCAGGTTTGTAGCACGTCGATAGCATGTTACTAGCATGTGTTTAGCATATTTTAACACATTGATGCCATGTTTTAGCTCATTTCTGGCATTCCTCAGGCATGTTTGATATGTTTTAGTTTGTTTCTAACATGTTTTAGCACATGTATAGCATGGTTAGCACATTTATAGCATTCCTTTAACATTTTTGTAACATAGTTAATGTTTCTAACATGTTTTAGCTTGTTTTAACAAGTTACTAGCATGCTTAGCATATTACTAGTAGATTTGTAGTATGTTTGAGCACTCCGATAGCTTGTAACTAGCATCTTTAACATAATACTAGCATGCTGATTGCACATTTTAACACATTTCTTGTATTCCTCTAGCATATTTTAGCACACTGTTAGCATATTTAGCCTGTTTTAACATGTTACCATCATGTTTAACATATGACTAGCAGGTTTGTAGCACGTCGATAGCATGTCACTAGCATGTTTAGCACGTTGCTAGCATATTTTAACACATTGATGTTATGTTTTAGCTCATTTCTAGCATTCCTCAGGCATGTTTCTAACATGTTTTTCTACACTGTTATCATGTTTAACATTGCTAAGACATTGAATTATTTTTATGCACATGGCTAACATGTTTAAGCATGTTGCTTGCATGTTTCTAACACATGGTCCTAGCCTAGTTGTTGCTTTGTATAAAAGTTTTCGCCCCCTCAGTGAAAGTCAATGGGAATTTGGCCCTGTTCGGAAGTCCAATATGGGAATGCTTTGAGTCAAGCTAACAAAATGGTGATCGATTTTTGTTGTGTCCAACAGGATACAGGAGCTGAAAGATCTGGGAGAGCTCTCTCCACACTGGGACAACCTACGGAAGGACGTGATCTCTCGCTACGACCAGATCATCAAAGAATACCAGGACACGCTGACAGAGCTCGAGAAACATACTGGTAAAGGCTTCTGATGCAGTGAAACACGCTCTCTCACACACAAACACACAACATTCTGCCTTTCTCATTTTGCATGCATGGGAATTTGATCCAACGCAAACAGTTTCCACAATTTGCATGCAACCTCACAGAAAATTGATCAACAGTGCCGTCATGTAGAAGCATGAATATTCTAGCCGCATTCATGCAGAATTTCTTAGTTCATAAAATTTTTATACACAGCTCACAGTGTGCTGTCACATTCAATGCAATGTTAAACTCGCATGGTTGCACACGGTGTAAAGGAACAAGCGGACGCAGAGTGTGCGCTTTTATAACTGCCTCCTATTGCATTACAATCTATAAAGCTTGTTACAGTAATCACATATGTGTCAAGTGTCAACAATACGATGTACTGTAGTGTTGCGATTGCATGCAGTGTCTTATTTTCTGCGCAGGAGCAGTGCAGCCTTTATTTTACCAGGTGATGTCCCATTAATATATTCAAATCTCTTTAACAAGGGAGCCCAGGGGCAACAATGACACGAGTTACATCAAAATCACTTAAACAACACAACAAACCAAACAGATTTACATATAAAACAATTACTTAATGTGGTCATTGAAAACATGTGCATTGTTCAAATATGGAACATTTAAAGGTACAATATGCAGGATTTTTGCTGTAAAATATCCAAAACCACTAGGACAATGTTATATATTTTGTTTAGTTGATTCCTTACAATATCCCCAATGTTTCCAACTATTTGTAAATCGTGAGAGAATTTTTCATTTTTTTTTTTAACCCAGGAAGCGGGGCGTATGAGCAGGGGTGAGGAGTCGCCAGTCAATGACGTCATATCCGCGTTACCCGCGTTTTCCGCCAGGTTTGACCTTGTACTGCAATAGTAACCATGGCGACCGACTTGGACAACTGGGTCGTGGGGTTGTGCCGATAGACGATAGTCTGAGATATCGCCGATGGCAGAGGCCCTTGAGGATATCAATACGATAATTGGCTCGTTTTAACATAATGTATTAAATTATTATTATTAGGCCTATTATTGTTATTGTAAAGCTAGTATTGTTATTAAATTAATATTAGGAACTACAATTAATTTGCCTTGCCTAGATTTACAACGACATCACCTCATAACAATTGCAACAACACCGACACGCACTAATAAGTAGGGTTGGGTATCGTTTGAATTTGAACGATTCTGATTCCTTGTTTCGATTCCGGTTCCTAACGATTCTGATTCCGATTCCTTGTTTCGATTCCGGTTCCTAACGATTCTCGATTCCGATTCTTTTAAGAGGCAGGGTCAAAAAAGTTTAGCTAACCTTGCTAACCAACGGTCTTTCTGAAGGAAATACTCCTTCTGTCACAAATACTCCTTTTGTCACAAATTTTGCATTTTGCCGAGATTTCGTTATTTTTAGAAAAGTGAAGCCACACTTTGGACCGCCAATGTAAGCTACTCATGTTCGACTCACGCGGTTATGCCAACACTTCCAGTAGACGCTTCTTCGTTGGTGTTGTTCAGCGGTTTCTTCTTCCGCTCGGCGGACTGTGAATATCGAAACTAGGAATCGAACTTTTAACTTTTGAACGATTCTGGGAAAAACGAAAAGTTAGTCCCGGTTCCAATCGATACTCGATTCTCGATACCCAACCCTACTAATGAGGACTCCTCTAAGAGAATCTTTTTAAAACAGACTAAAAAACATCCCACATCAAAATTTAATTGCAAGGTGATCCATTCACAAATTATCAAGAGTGCTCGTTTTAGAGGTTAGCGACCCCTGGTGGCGAAACAATCTTGCATATTGTAACTTTAAGTAATTGTTTAAAATGTTCAAGTGGGCTAAAAACAGAAAGCTTTAATACTGGATGAGCTTCAATGCAAAATGATATGTTGACTGCCCTAATGCACACAACACATGACAAATTAGACATTGCCGTAGTGCGTTTTGCAATCGCGATCGCCATATAAACATTATATATGTCTTCCAGTTGACACACTGTCGCATGATGCATATCCCACCATCCCGCCCGGCTCTAGCCTGAAAACATGATCTATCTCATTGGAGAAAATATAAAGCGGAGCACAAAAGGCCAGTATTTGTCAGCCTCACACCAAGCAAAAATAGTCATTGATGATCTTGCCCTTATAATCAGTCGTGACAGGCTGAAAAACTGATCTGGCTGATCGATGGGCCCATTACCGAGGCTAATATTCAGAGATGAAATTCTGAAGGCTTGTGTTTGGCCAGCTGAGCGGTGTTGACGTGTCCGTCCCTGAAGGAGGAGAGGAGAGATGGCGAGATCTGGGGTTATTCTGCCTCTCGACAGGCCACGAGTGCCCAGCTGCTACATCGACCTCTAATCTTGTTTGCCGTGTAGCAGACGCCCTGTTCCCTCTCGGCCGTTCCCATCTTCCCCTTTTTCCCTTGATGCGAGGAATGCAGAACTATGTATTTTTTAAATCCAACTGAATAGTCAAGTCTTTTGGGCCCGCTTTATATTAAGTGGCTTTACTAACATTGAAATTAATAATTTGATACAATGGACTTATTGTGTGCATACATGTTTTTACTTTGTACTTATATTTAAAAATTAATTAAAGGAGTAGTTCACTTTTAAAAAAAACTTTTGCTGATAATTTACTCACCCTCATGTCATCCAAGATGTCCGCGTCTTTCTTTCTTCAGTCAAAAAGAAATTAAGGTTTGTGGATTTTCTCCATATAATGGACTTCAATGGGAACCAAACGGTTCAAGGTCCAAATGAGAGTTTCAGTGCAGCTTCAAAGGGTTTTAAACGACACCAGACAATGAATAATGGTCATATCTAGCAAAACGATCCGTCATTTCAAAAAATAAATAACAAAGTTTAAATTTTATAAGCACAAATGTTCGCCTCGCTCTGTTCTGTGATGCGCGTTCGTGACTCTCCTATTCGAGCTCGTTCATCAAAATGAATGAATCTTTTTTCGAGTCATTTTGTTCATTCAACGAACGAAATGAATGAAAAACTCGAAAAGAGATTTGTTCATTTTGTAAACTAATTCAAAATATAATTGTAGCTCACTAGTGCCGTGTGAAAGTGTGAAAGAGTTTCTTAAGGTCATTTGACTGGACAAAAATCTGGATAACGCTTCCTTTACAGTCCAGTTACCCATGTAAATACTATGTACTTATTTTAGTAACTACAATTACTGGGTAATAACTAGTACTAACCCTGAACCTACCCCTAAACCTAACCCTGTTCCATGTACTTACCTTATATTAGCCAGTACTTTCTAGGTAAGTACCCTGTAAGTACCGTACTGTAAAAGGAAGCGTTACCAAAATCTGTTTAGTACAGGTTGAGTCATCAATACATTTGACCCGTTTTCCTGGATTAAAAAAAAATGCATATATCTGTGCATTTAAATAATCTCAGATACACATGGACTGATTGCCACTAAACTTCTTTTGAGTTGTAGGGTGTTTCAGTGACATGTTGCTAACACAGAACATGCTAAAATGTGCATTCATCAATGCATCCTCCTTTGTACTGCAGCTAAAATATTCAAAAATGAAACCTGTAAACTAAGCAAGAAACACTAGTCAACGTTATTAATGGAGCATCTTGATAGGAGCTGTGAATGTTGTTCCTGTCCCGTGGGATGTTGTCATAATCCGCAGTGCCACTGCAGAGTATTAATTATTGATATCTAATGTTATCAGTTATAACAAGGTTGGCAACTTGAGGCTCGAGAGACAGTGTTTGGTTTCCAGCGGCCGTTCCTCAAAAGGGCAGATCCGTTCTCCCGCCGCCCTCTTCACCTCGGGGCGGGTGTTGCAGTCGTTTGGCTCTGGTCTAAATTAAAAAATAAAAACCTCTGGTGTTTTTTTCCCCCTTTCACTTAATTCATTTTTAATTAGACAAGGCTGTCTCGGGGTGCTTCAGAGTGTGTTAACTAATGAATTAATCATTTTGTGTTAGCATTGTTTTGCAGCCGGTGGAATTAGAGGCACTGGGAGCTAATCCTGTTGTTTGTCAGTCCTCCAGCGGGATAGCGAAACCCACATACTCGCTCGTCCCGTCAGAGAGAGCAAAGTAAGACAAATCCAAGACCCCACTGAGCCACGGTAATTAAAATCCTTAGCGACGAAGCTTTCTGGACTTTTATGTAAAGGAAAATTCTGTAATAAATTTGGGTGTGTTCACACTTGCCATGTTTGGTTGGTTAAAGCGAACTCTGGTGCGATTGATCATTTGAATAAGTGTAAACGCAGCCGTCTGAACCCCGGTGCATCAAACAAGAGGAGCGAGACGCTGAAAAGATGAGGAATAAGGGTCTTATCTAGACAAACCATCACTCATTTTCAAAAAAAAAACAAAAAAAGATGCATATACTTTTTAACGAACAAATGCTCGTCTTGCACGTACACGTCTTCACACATTACGTATTCACGTCGACGGTAACCTGACGTAACAGGAAACGTAGGCTAGGGCGAAAAACTAGAAAATTGTGCGACGTCGTTGTTTTACCTTTTATGTATAATTTTTTTGTAAAGGGCTTTTGACTTTTGACGCTTTGCAAACACTAGGTCGGTACTTCCGCCTACGTCACGTGCAGATTTTCAGGGTGATGACGTAACGTGCGGCGCATCACAGCTAGTGCAAGACGAGCATTTGTGGTCAAAAAGTTTTCAAATGTTTTATTCTGTGCCGGAAATTTCATTTCTTTTTTCGACTGAAGAAAGGAAGACACAAACATCTTGGATGACGCAATTATCAGGAAATTTTAATTCTGAAGTGTCCTTTATTAATCCTTTAAAATAACCGTTTTTTGTAGGGATTCACCGATATGAAAATTTTGGCCGATACCGATATAATACTTTATATTTGATAACCGATATATCGGCCGATAAACTTAAATCCAACTTTTTATCTAATTTTGAGAGCCTGATTACAAAAACAAAAGTCTCGCAATTAAATCCATGTCCCAAGAACACAATTATAATGATGTTCTCAGTCGATATGACAGATTTGCGTTGCACATGTTGTCCCGAACCAGATTTTCATTTTTTGAAGAGACTCCAATCATATTTCAAGAATTTCAAAAACATAAACAGTTCTCAAAAAGTGTCTCAACTGAAGGGAATACTACATTATTAATCGGCATTAATGTATCGGCCACATAACGAAAACGATAACATTAAAAATGAACATATATCGGCCGATACCGATATGCTGGCCGATATATCGTGCATCCCTAGTTTTTTGTGTTTTAGTGAGAAGAACATATTAATAAAATCTAAAGAACATGTTTCCGCTATAAAGAACCTTCTGTGGAATGAAAAGATTCCATGGATGTTAAAGGTTCTTAATGGAACCATCGATCCCAAATAAAGAGCCTTCACTTTTTTAAGAGTGTAATAAGGTTTGAGTCACAGGATGTGGACGGGTGGTCAGTTTTCCTGGGGTTTCCCTCGCCAGCACCTGCAAGGGGCAAATGATGTGTGTGATTGGGCTAATTCCTCCGCCACGGCTGGATGGCCCGCCTCCATTAGCCCGTGTCCCAGGAGAGAGCACATCTGTCCCACTGACAGCTCAGTCTCGGGACTCGTGACACACAGTGAACGACCCGCACTCATTAAATCAATTTTACACAACTATTACTATAGCAAAAGAACCTCTCAGCATGATATATACTGTATATATGTGTGTGTGTGTGACAGTGTCTAATTTGGTCCGTGATATATTTTTTATATATCCGAACATAGTGAATTTATGCCTTGTTAAAAGTTTCACCATGTACATTTTACATTTAACAGGGGTCAAACTTGTGTCTGGGCACAGGTCATGCATCAGTGTGGATGCTACTCTTCATTTATTTACTTTCTCCTTTCTCGGGTATGTTTCATTACAAACAGAAAGGGCATTTTGTCCAAGCCATGGCGGCTGCGATGTCTATTTATTGAGCTGTTGTTGTGTCTCGCTGGTGAATTGTGTTGTTCAGTGGGCTCTGGCGGGGGTGTTTAACCTTTAATTGATGTTCAGGGTTTTAAAGCAACAGAGCCTTTGAGGACGATCATGTTATTATCAAAGGACTTCACTATCTCAAGAGTCCGTTTGGTGTTCAATGAGAACGTGCTGTCACATGTTAAAGCGCTCACACACTTTATGGGTGAATCCCTGATTTCATCTCTCATAAAAATAAATTAAAGGCTGTTATCAAAATTAAGCCTACTTTAAGAGCATCACTATGAATTTGCACATGGTTTGTCTTTCTTAAAGCGTATTAAAAACACCACATAGACATAAAAATAGGGCTGTCAAAACGATTAATCGCGATTAATCGCATCCAAAATAAAAGTTTGTGTTTACATAATATATGTGGGTGCACTGTGTATAATTATTATTATTATATATATATATAAATACACACACATGCTTGTATATATATTTAAGAAATATTTTCATGTATATTCTGTATATAGATTTATATATAATTTATATTATATATAAATCTAAATATTTTATATATAAATAATATTTTTTTCTTAAATATATATGCATGTGTGTTTTTTTTATATATATATATCATAATAATTACACACAGTGCCCCCACATATATTATGTAAACACAAACTTTTATTTTGGATGCGATTAATCGTTTTGACAGCCCTACATAAAAAACAACATTAAAGGCTTGATTTTCACCACAGGGTGACTTTAAAGTGACTTAGCCAACACAGTTGATACTTTTTAGTAATTTTGTGATATAGAAAAAAAAATAATCTGAAAATTGAGCGCCTAATCATTTAAACTTGGAGAGGAATGATTTCATAAAAAGCATGCAAAAATGCAATAATTATTTTTTCGTAGCTGTCTTTTGTTATAAGAACCCAGCGTTTTTACACTCTAATTTATTTATCACCAGTTTATTTCTATCACCTCTTTGTCTCCTCGCAGCACAGTTGCTCAGATAAGTTGTTCGGTTTGAAAGTTATTAGGAGTGCTGATAACGTTTCAAAGCGTCTTTGTCGGCTGTATTTGCATATATTACATTGAAGGGATCAAAAGCCTGCCGTGTGTCGCTGGGCGATATTTGCTTCGCCATAGGGGCTTACAGTATCCGTTTCTTAAGATTTTAATTGGGTTGTTTTTGCACAAAGCAGGTGGTGCCTAATTTCAGCGAAATCCGGTGCTTAGTGGATTTAAGACGAAATGAGCTGGTATTTGGGAAAGTGATATTTGTAACAGCCTGTGATCAGATCGTGACGCGTCTCTCATCGGTCATTACTAAAGCACGAGTCTCTCAAGGTCATCCAGGACTTCTTTTATGTGTCCTGTTAGAAAGACCTCATTCACACGCTTAAATGAAAGGCCTTTGCTTGAAGGCTCTCGCTTTTAATTGATGTTTAATTACCTTCTTTTTATTCATTTAATCAGACCAACATGGCATTCATTTGATCAGGTCATCGCTTTGTACGCACGCAAACTCGGACTAATAGTAAACGTGTGTGTGTGTTTGCATGAAGCTGTAGATCAACAGAAGCAGATGGCAAAGCCCCTCGCTGTTTGTGTGTGCTCTTCTGCCTGTTTGTTTTGCTCTTGAACGATGTCTGAACCAGATTATGTTTAAACGCTTGGCTTTTGGTGATCTTTCCCAGGCCCGTCGTTCAAGCCCAGCTGCAGCAAAGGCCAGAAATATCTGGAGTTCGTTCCCATCAACCTGCACACACAGAGGATGCGGGTGACGTGTCCGAGGAAAACAGGTGCGTGCCAGGCTTTCTGATTCCCTCTGTTCTTATTCTAGGGCTGTGTCTGGATTGTTAGCAAGCGTACTGAATATATACACAGCATAAAAAATGTATATACTAGTGCAGTCAAACGATTAAAATATTTCATCGCGATTATTCTCATTAATGTCATAGTTACCTCGCGATTAATCGCATTAATCATAGTTAACTCGCGATTAATCGCATTAATGTCATAGTTAACTCGCGATTAATCACATTAATATCAAAGTTAACTCGCAATTAATGGCATTAATATCATAGTTGACTCGTGATTAATCGCATTAATATCATAGTTAACTTGCGATTAATTGCATTAATATCATAGTTACCTCATGATTAATCACATTTATATCTTACTTACCTCGCAATTAATTGCATTAATATCATAGTTAGCTCCCGATTAATCACATTAATGTCATAGTTAACGTGCGATTAATCTCATTAATATCATAGTTAACTCACGATTAATCGCATTTATATCATATTTACCTCGCGATTAAGCGCATTAATATCATAGTTAACTCACGATTAATCACATTAATATCATAGTTAACTCGCAATTAAGCGCATTAATGTCATAGTTAACTCACGATTGATCGCATTAATGTCATAGCTAACTCACGATTAATCGCATTAATGCCATAGTAAATGCGCAATTAATTGCATTAATGTCATAGTTAACTTATGATTAATCGCATTAATGTCATAATTAACTCGCGATTAATCACATTTATATCATAGTTACCTCGTGATTAATCGCATTAGTATCATAGTTAACTCGCGATTAATCACATTAATGTCATAGTTAACTCGCTATTAATCGCACATTTGAGTAAAAAGAAATCGCTAGTTTATACCACCAACAAGGCTCAAAATAGCCCCACACTAACACAGTAACATAATGAGGGTCCATACACGCAAAACGAAGCATTGAGAACAGTTCACTTTGGCGTTTTCTGTTAAGATATAATCAGCTGTAAGATATAATCATCCAAATTATAAAACACTGAGGCTTGAAATATCTCCCATAGTTTATATAATATATCAGTTTCACCTTTTGCGCAATATTCAAATTCTTCAAGTTTGACCGGTGTATATATAAACCATTTAAAAGATTGTTCTTTTTTTAACAATTTAATTTCATAAAATGGTTCAATAAAGTCTGTGAACTTTTATAACAGTATATATTATATACACTTGTATCACTGTATATAATATGAACATGACTGCTTTTAAAAGAAAAAATCAATTTTGAATAGGTGATTGATTGCTAATGTTAAATTATGATATTTATGTACAGAAGAACGACAGAAAGAACGTTTAAAAGCCAGATGTCCTCTCCTGATTAAACTAGATTCATGTTGTTAATGGTGCTGCATCTTTAAAGACACACACACACACACACATTGGTTTTGTTGACAGCCTCAAACAGAAGTCCTGAGGTGTGACAGTGGCACTTTACACACTATAGCCTTCAACATCTGCTTCTTACCAGCAACATGCCATCTATGCTTTTCTTTTTCTCTTTCGCCTAGCGCTGACAAGCACTTAGCTGCTCTTAAGGACCATAAACCGGTTCTCAAATGTCGCTTTTTAAAGATATGGAAGTGTGTTTCTTTCTAAAGCTGTACACACATTCAAATGTCAAGCCTCACCTTGCACTTATAATTGAATGGCCTAGCAAGCCCAGCCCAAGTAACGCAAAATGAATGTAAACTGTAATGCAATTACATAAAAAGTAATTAAGTAATGCAATTAGTTACTTTTTTAAGGGAGTAACGCAATAACGCAATACTTTTAAAAGTAACTTTCCACAACACTGCTCATTGTTTCCGAACCTTAATGCATTTCTCTCTTCGGCAGAACACAAATGAACAAGGTTCAGTTCCCATTGACTTTAATTGAGTTTTTGCACATACTATTGAAGTCAATGGGAACCAAAACTGTTTAGTCACCAGCATTCTCAAAAATATTCGCTTTTATGTGCCATAATAGAAAGAAAGACATATTTGGATCTGCATTAGGTTGAGTAAACGATAACATTGATCTTTTTGGGTGGACTATCCCTTTAAGTGGCATGATTGTGTTTACCTTCATACAGTGCAGAATCAATTGCAGTAAATTAACATGTTGAACTGACAGCCCTACTTTAAAGCTTTCCAGTCCTCTGCAAACAATTCCTCTCCACCACTGAGAGACACAGGTGCCTGAGCCCCTCGGATCAGAGCCTCCATTTATAGAGCCTGCAGGAACCTGCACAAATCGCCTCCAAATTGGGCCACGCGTGACGGATGATCCTGACCCGTATATATGCCACTGTATTCATCGTGTGGGTGCACTGTTGTGAAGCAGCCAATTAGAGTCTCCTGAAGGGGCCGTGGAGCGGCGAGAGCGCGAGGGTGGGATGCGAGTCGTCGCACAAGAACCTCGTCGTCATTAGCGAAGGAACGAAGCTTATAAGCGTCACGATGCCGGTGTTTCGGGGTCAGCGCGTTTGAAGGGAGCTGAATCATTATTTTCTGTTTAATCTTTCGCGCTCACTTCCCGTGGAGCCGATTGGTTGACCTTACACTGCATCTGCAGTATTTCTGCTAGATATATCCATAGTGACCGCACACAATATACGTATTTCGCATTCATTTTTTGGGAAATCGATGTGAAATCATGAAAATGCGCCTCAGTTAGTGTAAAAATGGGTGTAAAAATAAAACCACTGCAAATTTCTTGTGTGAATCGTCTGCCACTTTCATTCACTGTATGTTGGGTAATGAATGTCAGGATGTTGTGTATATACTGTATATAAGAGTGCCTATTATGGATTTTTGAAAATTGCCCTTCATGTAGTGTTTAACATAGATCTAAGTGAACGAAAACATCCTGCAAAGTTTTAAACATGAAAGTTCATCATATACAAAGTTATTATCTCTCAAAAACAAGAGTCGACTCTGAGTCGCTGATATGAATCGTTAGAAGAACGATGCTTTTCCTTTGTCTGGTTGACGTCAACTTGACAAGTTATTTGAATAAGAAACGCCCACTTATTGCGCTCGGAGACACTAGGGAAAACCGGAGCTCCAGGGGTGGCGGGCAAATCTGAAACTGGCCCAGGACGGGCCACCCTGCCTGGGCTGGCCAGGGAGGTCTGAGAGCATGGAGGTTTGGACCCACCGCACCTTTTTGGACTCTGTCGTTTTTCGAGATCTGGGCTTCGGAAAACAATCATGTCGACGAGACGCTGTGTTTTGAAGTGCGACGCAAAAGCGAACTTTTTTAACCTGCCAAGTGAGGAGTATTTGAAGACTAAGTGGCTGCAGTTCATATATACAAGTACTGCTATACCACACAAGTATAGCCCAAACCTTGTTCTGTGTTCGCGTCATTTTGAAGATGATTGCTTCACAAACCTAAACGCTATAAAGTATGGATTCGCGAGCCGGCTCTATCCTAACGAGCTGAGGATCTGAGGTGTGTTAAATGAGGGAGACATACACAATATGCAGAGCAGTGAGTCGCGAGGACCGGAGTTGAGAACCCATTTAAGGTAATAGGAGATCCGTTTTTCTGCACAGAGAATACCAATCACAACTGACTAGGTCATCTGACCAATCACCGCAGATTAGCGTCACGCAAAGGCGGGTTTTGGATAAAGGACTCGCTAAAACGATTCATATGGGAGTCGGTGGGCAATTCAGGTAAAAATAAATGCATATTATAAGACAACAAAAGTGTTTTTTTGTCATTGCATGCTTGTAAAACTGTTGTTGGGGACTCCCAGAACAATATTAGGAACATTTTAAATGCCATAATAGGTACTCCTTAAAGGGATTCTTCACCTCTGGAAAGATGGGTCATTTATGTAGACGAAATGTGAAATTAATTGTGAATTTGGAGCTTTCTAGACTGAGAAAAGCCAGAAAATGTGTTTTTGGCTCATGTGGTTGAAAGACAACAACTCCCAGAATGCACTTGCTTCGCTGCCCTAGGAGGCAACGCCTACCGGTAACAGAGCACAGTAGTTAAACAACAAGTCTAGGCTACTAGTGAGTCTCCGTGATGAGTCTGCCCGAAAATGTGTTTCGAGATCGCCCAAAATGTCCGGGATTCGGCTTAATTCAGTTAGACTGAAACAAAAGCTGTGCATGTAAACAATGAATGGCGACTGCAGAAAGCAAACGTACACTATGTACTGAGCAGTAACCGTATATGTAGATATACAGTGCAAGTTTCCTGATAACGGGTGATATTCTCTAGTATTAATTCTGGAGCCTTGCTGTTACCAGGCAATTTCCGTTCTTGAAACCCTTCACACATTTAAATATGTCTAAACAGCCTGTGGTTCCTCTCCGCACATGTTCAATAGACGCATCACAGGTCTTCAGATGCTGGAACAGGCTGTGTGGATGTATTCGCAGAACAACAGGAAAGCACATAAAATAAGACGTAAACGGTGCGCCGTGGGCTTGCTTGTGATTTGTGAGGCCTGTTGAAGGATGTTTGCTGTTTCCTCCACAGATTCCTTCTATGATGTGGTCACAGTAGGAGCTCCGGCATCACATTCGCAAGGCTTCAAGAGCGGAGGCTTGCTGAAACTGCTCAGCAAACACGAATCCGAGAAGAAGAGGTCAGTCTCCACACGTATGCACACGCCATGCTCACATGATGTATTAAACCATGAAAGCCTCCATCTGTGCATGAGATATACACTAGGAAAGTTCGCTTTTTGAATACAAAATATGTCATTTTGTCAACACAAGACTACCGGTGAGTTGTTCATTTAATGAGATATTACGAATTCATGTAATCCTTGTCATCCGTGTCTTTATTATCTGAAACAAGAAATGTTTGGAGAGCACAGGCTGTCAAGCTCTGAAAAAAGAGGTGGCAAAACACTATAAACGTAGCGATAGGAGTGAGTCTGAGGAACTGTGCAAATTGATTATTTTGCTAGAGAGAAATGTATGATGCATTTAGATGCATTTCTAGGGAATTGTACGAAGGTTGCATCAGAAGTCTAATCCGCACGTGCACATTTTTATATTTTTGAAGCTAATGTCGTTGATGTTTTTTCCTTTAGGCTCAAACATTTTCCCTCATTAAGACTCTTTAAGTTGATCAATCGGTTAATCCGATGAATGATGGAGTTGGTTCACAATTCCTCACACATTCGTGAGCCCAATAGCGCTATGATTTTCTGCCTTATTGATTTTGAATGCAGTTAAGCCTGGATTTGTACTATCGGAGCAGAGCAGGGGTGTCCGAGGTCCGGCCCCGCTGGCCAATTGTGGCCTGGGGATACATTTTAAAAGGCCCGCAGCTTGTCTATTAGAATACATTATATGTGGCCCGCCGTGCATCATTTACAAATCATGCAGTTTCCCAGTGCCAACATAAGCTGACAGCACTTAGATTTTAGGCCAGGTGTTGCAGTAAACCGAGAGTGAAGCTAAATGTGATCACTGATAAGCACTGCCATTTCTGTCGCTTATGAGAAACATTAAACGCGCCAAAAGCGGCACACGGACCATTTATTATCTCTGGCTAAAAGACAGCGCGGCGTGAGCTCAGCGTTTACTCTCGATCACGCGACCACTAAACACCTCAGACGTCTCCGACACAAACACAAACGCCTTGGTGATTTAAACTAGTTGAAACCATCGCTGACGTTCTCCACAACATTGACGCTGAAAAACAAACAATCCAGAATACTTTTCAATCACTAAATCACCAACATTAACCATGGATTTACTGTAGTAACACTAACTGTAAACTTGGTATTGAAGTAGAAATGTGGGATATTCATATTGAATTTTATTGTTATCAATGTTGTTAAGTGTTAAAGCCCCCCTTTGGTGAAAATCCAGCTTTTAATGTTGTTTATACGTCTATGTGGTGTTTTTAATATGTGTAAATTCATAAGTCGAGTATTTTCTCCTTAAAACTGCAGGGAACCAAAGACAGTCTCAAAAACACGATCTGAAATCGCTGTTTTTTCTGACGTCACACACTACCTTGTAACCAATCAGATCAACGTGTGGTCGTCTACGAGTGGATCTCTGAGCTGAGTGAGTGAGTGGAGGCGGGGCTCATTTGCATATTCATAGAACCACGTATTCTAAATGAGACAAGAGCGTCGAGTTACATTCAAGCTATTTTAAGGCATTTTTTTCAAGGAAAAACACGTTTAAATGTGTAATTTTGGTGATTAAAGATTAGTTTAAAGGGATACAATAATTGACTACAGGGGGACTTTTAGTGAAATATAGGGCAAATTGCAGATATATTTGATATAAGATAGTTTTATGCATTATAGTTTTGTACAGTATACAAAATGTGTTGATTGATCAAATACCATAAAACCATTCTAGTTACCATAGAAACAATATTGCTTCATTTGTTTTTACTGTGTTAGTGAGTGTGTGGTTTTACCTGTGGGTATCACGATCTAAATGTATGATACTCAAGATGGCTCATTTTAATAAGAGTAGAGTTATTATTATTAGGTAAGAATATTAAAATTTTAACCTTTAAGAACAAGAATGAGGGTTTAAAATGTTACAGATGTTATTGTTTTTAATGTGTGTGTGTGTGTATATATATATATATATATATATATATACAGTATATATATATAATGTATGTATGTATATAATTTATGTATATATATTATATTTATAAAATATATTAAAATATATTATATTTATAAAATACATTATATATATATATATATATATATATATATATATATATAATTTATTTATATATATTATATTTATAAAATATATTAAAATATATTATATTTATAAAATACATTATATACTGTATATATATATATATATATATAATTTATTTATATATATTATATTTATAAAATATATTAAAATATATTATATTTATAAAATTCATTATATATATATATATATATATATATAATGGAGGTGTTGACAACATGTCTGGCCCCTGTAAAAAAAATATATATATATATTTTTTTACAGATGTGAAATGTTATTGTTTTTATTAGTGTTAAATCAGATCAACCTTTATCTCGTCTTCTCAACAGTGGTCATGCTTGACATATCAGGCTAAAACCAGTGAGTCTGGAGTTTGAAGGATTGTACTGTCATGAGTAATCAGTGTTCACTTGTAAAAGCAGAAGTTTAGTATAGGTTTCACATGGTTGGTCCTCCTGGTATACAGTAATAGTTGAACTGTTCGTGCTCTCTCTGGAGTCTTTAATGACTTTAGTTTCTTCAGAGTCGGACGGTTCCCCATTTGGATCCCATTGGCACCGCTCTGGAGACTCTCCTGACATGTTTGTCACTCTCAAATGAATCGTGACCGTCTCTCTCTCTCTCTCGTCCATCTCCCACGCCTTCTCCTTGATATTCTGTTCAGTTTGTCCTCACAGAGATGGTGTATTAGAAAGCCTGGCAGTCATTGAGCAGTTTCTGTGTCCTTGCCGTCACACCAAACATTTCAAATATGAGTGGTTTTTTTTTATTCCCAGCCCTCTAAAGAAGAAGGAAAGGCATGTCATGTCATTTCAGCCCCCTTGTGATATCCATAAGTAAAGAGCTCCACAACACACATTTCTCTTATTGGGTTATTTGCATTTTTGTGAAGGATCACAGATGGCTTTTGTGGATGCAGTCTTAGGGGGGGATTTTGTCGATCCGAGGCTTATCATGTGAACGTGTCCATTTTTTTTATCATTTAAGTTGTACTTTGCTCAAACCACAGGACAGGCTCATTAAAAAAACCAAGCAAAGTCCAATTATTTTCTTTACAGTGCCGGGGTTTTTCATGTTACTGAGCCTGACCGACAGAGGAATACGAGTTACAACGTCCTTTCAAAAGTTTCCATCCTCCAGTGGCGGGAAGATTTATCAGTCGAGAGCGCCACTGATACGAGGCAAGGACATTCGCCGTTTCTACCAGAGAGAAATCAATTTGCGAAAGAGGGTTCGCTCTCCACATTAATCCAGGCTGAGACGGGCCTCATTTTGTTTCCTTTCTCAGTTTGCTAACGTTTTACTTCATGCTCAGATTTCCCTCACAAGCTGAGAGAGTCCTTTCTTTTTTAGAATTCTTTCTATTAAATTTGCATAAAGTCAATGATGCTTGTTAAAGGGAAAGTTCACCCAACAATTAAAATTGGCATAATTGTGTTCTTCCAAACCTGTGTGACTTTCTTTGGAAAGTAAAAGGATTAAGATTGTACTTTTGCATGCAATTAAAATGGATGAAGACTAAGGATTTGTTTGCACTTTTAGTTCGGTTCGCTTGGTCCGAACCAAAAAAAAGCAAACATTTACATTGGCATTTCAAGGAGGTGATGAACTGAGAAATCAAATTTTCCTTGAGCTTTTGTTTTGACATCTAAAAGGTCATCATATTATGAAAATATCCTGTAAGTTTCAGAACTGAAAACGTCCTTGTTAGTCCAATAAAAGCTTTTATTGACACCAGGCTCAGTTTTTAAACAAACGACTCGTTTTTAAAAGTGGGGAACTATGACGTCAAAGAGGATAAAACAAAAAGACATTTGAAAAAAAGGTCAACGCCTACTTCAACATGGCCGGTTTAGCCCCGCCCACTTATTCGCGCATTACACTGATTGGTCAGAAGAATGAAATGTTCACAATCCGGCTATGGCAGATAGAGTTTCGGTGAATATTGATTTAAATTTGGTTGGTTGCTCACGAAAAGCTGCTTTCAAAGACTTGAAAGTATAGTGTAGTGTGGTATAGGCTAGAGCCCGACCGATAAAGGATTTTGAAGGCCGATACCGATACAAATATTTGTTGGTTTTAAAATCCGATATTCCGATATATCGGCCGATATATATATATTTTTTTTTCGAAACGCGCAACAAAGAATTAACAGATATCCCTGACATTAGTTAGATAATGCATTTTATAAAGAAACTTGATTCTTTTATTGTCACAACAGAACAGACTGATGACTGAGTGCCCTCTGGTGGACAAACTATACAACTCCAACACTCATGACATGGTTCAAGCGTGTTTCGTCCGTTTTCATTTTATTTTTTGAATATTCATTTATCGGCCATTATAACTGCAGATACCGATAGTTTGGGAAATGCCTAATATCGGCCTGGCTCTAGTATAGGCTACTTTTATGGTAGTTTTAAGTCCTTTTTGAAGCCTATAAGATCAAGTCCCCATTATAGTTGCATGGAAAAGAGTGACTGCATTCTTCAAAATTTCTCCTTTTGTGTTTCACTGCTGAAAAAGCTTTTGAACGACATGAGTAGACATAACCAATGCAAAATGATCTCTTTAACTTCCATTCTAGGTTGTTTTTTAATCTCTGAACGCATAAAGGGGGAGTTCTCACAATATGAAGCAGAACTCGTGCGTGAATGATCAATTTGTGTGTTTTCATGGACAATGAGAGATGACCTCACGAGAAAACCCATATTTATTAACACATCCGCACGGACCTTGCTGGATAGCTTTTTCGTTGATTAGAGGACAAATAATTGGACAGACACGATTATTGGCCATTATTAATGTATCGCAAGAAAGAGGATGCTGGGGGAAATAAGGACGCTGAAAGCGAAATGAAAGAGCCATCTGTCTTTTCTTCTGCCTATAGAGCCAAGCAGGGAAGAATCCATCAGGTCAGGGCTGGACGCTCGGCCCGATGTAATATGCAGCTACAGAGGCTTTGATTGGCCTGCTATGTGAGAGCCAATCAATATCCATTTCTCCGGTTCCCTGAGGCCGCCTCCGAGCCCGAGCATTTATTTCTCTTTAACATCCGCAAGCTTTTTATTTGCCTTTAATTTGAGCGTGTCTGCATGACTAGAATGTTGTGTCGTTTAGCAGTCGATTTGCTTTCGGCACAGTGATGATAGTCTTCTTCCAGATGGCGGGATCGAGTGTTTTTGTGGTGGATTTGAGTGTGTGTACTTTGACTACACACCAGCTAACAGCGAACGTTCTCGGATGGTTCTCTCAAAGTTCTAAACAAATATAATGGTTCCAGTAACGGTAATAGATAGGGGTGTAACGATACCCCAACACAGTCCCGTGAAAATGCGTATCTATACCACGAATGTCATTTCTCGTGGTATTTATATGGCAAAAATGGTTTTGTGTGCAAATACTATGCACTAAAAAACCTTGGGTAGGTTTAGGGGGGAGGGGGGTGGGGAGTTCGTACTTATTATACGCCAAAATGTGCGTATCATATGCACGCGAAAACCGCGTACCACATACACGCAAAAACTGTTTTTGGCGTATAAATGCCACGAGAAATGACATTCGTGCTATAGATACGAACTTTCATGAGATCGGTCTCCGATACCCTCATGTCGCGATTCGATATCACGATACTGAACTCGTGATATAATATTATTGCAATATTCCAAGTCATATGGTAAAAGGTTAACAAAAAATGCACTGTTGATTAAAATGCTAATTTGGTGGGTGTTTGGTGACTTCCATAGTATATTTTTTTCTTACTATGGAAGTCAATGAGACCAGAAACTGTCTGGATACAGATATTCTTGTAAATATCAGAAAATCGGCTGAATGGATTCAAAAACGGTAAAACTCAACTGTTTAACGAGCCTTTTAATGAGCCTATTTCCAAAAAAAGTGGAGTACCCACCGCTAGGTTTAGCGGATCACAATGTTATTCATTTACTTCCTGTTTTCAAGTAGGGGTGCACGATATATCGGCCACCATACCGGTATCGGCCGATATTTGCTCATTTTTATGTTATCGTTATCGGCCCGATAATAAAATTTGGCTGTTATATTAAAGCTGATAAATAGTGAATTATTTCCTTCAACACTTGACACCTGAGACACTTAAGATGCGCACTGTTCGACATGATTGATCTTAATTGCTTGAAATATGATTGGAATCAAAAAGGAAATTATACTTAAGCGCAAAATGTGCTGTCATATCGGCTACATGAAATTATAACGAGAACGTTATAGTTGTGTCAGGGGACTGATTTTAATTGTGAGACTTTTGTAATCAGGCTTTCAAAAATTATATGAAAATTGGATTTAGATTTATCGGCCGATATATTGGTTATCGGCTTTTAAATATAAAGAATTATCGGTTATCGGTATCGGCCAAAATGTTCATATCGCTGCATCCCTATTTTCGAGGCTGTTTTGCATGTACAGACTGGGACGTCTGTTTTAGGGAGACCGATGAACAGGTTTCAGTTATTACAGTTTACAGGCTACTTTTAGGGCTAAAGTCCTTTAGGATTCCTAAAGTTAGGGGTGACATGCCCATTATTTTTAGGAATTACTAGGAGCTACTTTTAGCCTTGAAATTCTTTGTGAATACGGCCTCTGGTCTTTAGCACCTTAAAAACACAGATCCAGGCTTCTAGTATTATCATTGATGGAGAGATAGTTGAGAGACTTGAGCATTTCAAATGTCTTGCCATTATTTTAGATCAAAATCTCAATTTTAACCAGCATACTATTTTACAAAAGCTGACAGCTATTCATAACCTTAGGCACTTGTCTGTTCAGTCACGTTGTCTTCTGCTTCTGTATCGGAGCCGGTCCTTACTTAAGGGCTCATTTGGGTTTTTTTTTTTCTATGCTTACAGTTACCAACAAGAACAAATTCGTAAAGATAACTCATTTAGCAAGTAAAATCATTGGTATCGCTACCTTCAATTTATCGGATAGTGTCTCGACATTCACGTTGAGAAAGGCACAAAAAATCTTAAATGACTCCAAACACCCACTTTACAAATATTTTATCCTCCTGCCTTCTGGCCACAGGTATAGGATACCGATGTGTAGGAAGGCCAAGTTTAATAAGAGTTGTGTTCCTGTATCTATACGAGCTCTAAATACATAGGAAGTCGGCTTTTGATGCGTCAGGTATGCTCTCTGGCTGTTTTGTTTGTTGTAGATGTTTATATTTAATGTTTAGTTGTATTATGCACTTATCTATGGTGGAAACGAATTTCCTCTCGAGGACAAATAAATCATCATCATATGAGCGTTGTTCCTGCTTTGGAGTGAAAAGCAATGCTAACAGATCGCGTCCTCCATGTTATATATCCCCGATACCAGTTTGTAAGACCTGTGGACACCCATAAATGTCTCTCTGCCTTTACATTTGTACATTTAATCTGAGATGTGGGCCTGATTGCACTGAGGGGCTTGGCGTTTCCTTTTCCTCTCATTAGCATCATTTTAATTTCCATTGATCATTTATGAATATCCACACTGCATATTGACTGATCTTCAAGTGTGTATGGAGGATGTAGCTAATGGTAGCGCTCATTTGACATACTTCCTGCTGTTCTGTGGCGAAATTTCCCTCTTCCCTGCTGTGTGTGTTTGATGCTGCGGTGTAGATTATTTTAGGCTAGTCATGCGCCCTTTTGAAGAACTCTATATTTGAGAATAGACTTTAGAGTAGATGGTACGTTTAATTTTAGGACAATAATGCTTTGTGGAAGTCGTTTTGACTCTGTAGCTGCCCAAGCTATGAGACAAAATGGCAGCTTCTGCAGATGGCGGATTATGATTGGTCAGATTGCCTGTCAATCAAACATTGACATTGTTAAAAAGAGCAGCATGTATCTGGCACAAACACAATAAGCATATGAATACCCTTAAAAAGTCAACAAATGTAATGTTTTTGATTAAAACTTACCTAATAAAACTAAACAAAACCATTTTTTTTACATGAGACCATTTTAAAAAATACTGCTTTTTTAACACTTAAAATTGAGATTTACTCCTAAATATAAAACTTTTTATAAAAAAATATGCATTTACATTTTAATATACAATGTTTGTTTTAATAATACTACAATATCATTGTTATATGTACATATGTTTTCAGAAAATTTTATAACAATTATTATATTATTTTCTGTACATATATATATATATATATATATATATTAGGTCTGTCAAAACGATTAATCGCGATTAATCGCATCCAAAATAAAAGTTTGTGTTTAATTAATATATGTGGGTGCACTGTGTATAATTATTATGTATATATATAAAAACACACATGCATGAATATTTAAGAAAAAAATATATTATTTATATATAAAATATTTATATATAATATAAATTATATATAAATCTATAAACAGAATATACATGAAAATATTTCTTAAATATATACAAGCATGTGTGTGTGCTTATATATCTAAAATAATTATACACAGTGCCCCCACATATATTACGTAAACACAAACTTTTATTTTGGATGCGATTAATCGCGATTAATCGTTTTGACAGTCCTAATATATATATATATATATATATATATATATATATATATATATATATACAGAAAATTATTTATATTTATTCACTGCTGTCTTTGAGAAAATATTTTAAATATTACTTATGTAAAATGTCACAGAATCTTTCCAGATTACAACTTACTGCATCTGTGAATCATTATTTTGAATCATTTAATTGAAATGAACTAGCTGAATGAACTGGCATGCTAAAGCGAATGTGACTACAATGCTAATCAGACTGTTTGCTATATCTCCCAATGATATTTGAGGATTGTGTCTGCCACATTTGCCATCTACTTTGCCCACTTGTGAATGAAAATGCAAAAACACATGTGCAGATTGGGTCTGGGCTTTGAGATTGGGAGAAGCTTTTGATGAATGAGTCGGCTGCGGCACAAATGCTGTTTTCTTGAAGCTAGGTTTATAAAGAACCTCTTCAGGCTAGATCGGGTCTGGCTCTCCTGAGGTGTTCGGCCAACAAGTCATTAGCCATCGTGCCGGGTCTCAGATGGCATCATGTTCCTGCCGCTTCCTGTGAATCACATCCTAATAAGTGTTGTGATGAAACGTCACACTCTCTCTGTCTTACATGCGCTTGATTTATAGGACACTGCCATTAATCGATTTGAGAATGGTTTTGTTTCATCGGTCTCAGAGTTGTTCACAAATTGGACAGCTTTATTGTATATTCGCGTTATTGTATATTCGTTCGCAAAGACCATATTGTACAGCGTTATTGCACATTAAAAGTATAGCTAATAGCACACACAAAAAGAAGTATTTTTTACAATAATGTGCATATATGCATTGTAAATATTGAAATGTTTTACCAAATATTTATTGTGCCACCAAAAAATTAAAATGCAATACTGTGACTCAAATGAATCTTTGCAAAATTAAATTGCAATGAACTGAATTATTAAATCAAATGGACTTTTCAAATCAAAACGCTTTTGAGTGATACCTCAAATTAATTGATGAATCTATTTTTAGCCAATTCGCTGTCTGAACTAATCAATTTGATTAAAAATCAGACTGGTTGGAATTAAATTTTGTGAACACTATTGAGTAGCTACTGGCTCAAATGGCCTATTTTTTTGAAGTCTCTGATTGAATTGAATCGTTAAAACTCAAATTGACTTTTCTAAACACCTTTTGAGCAATGAATATAAAAAAACTGAATCTGAACAATTTCATTGAAACTCTCTGAATGAATCGATCTGATTAAAACAAAATGAACACTATCGGATGAATGATTCAGTAAATAAAAATTTTGAACCAGTCGATTGAAATGAATTGCTAAGAAATATTGTTTCCAAACACTATTGAGTGATAATAACTCAAAGGAATCATTCAATCTGTTTTTGAAGCAACTCACCGAAATGAGCTGTCTAAATGAACCAATTTGATGCTTAATGAATCTGTAATGAATCAAATGAATCGGCAAAACTTTTTAAAACCAGTTCATAAAAATGAGTGGCCGGAACGAAGCAATTTGATTAAAACAAACCTAAATGAACACTAAGCATCAGCGAATCAAATGAATCGAATGAATCAAATGAATCGGCAAAACTTTTTAAAACCAGTTCGTAAAAATGAGCGGGGCAATTTGATTAAAACAAACAAACCTAAATGAACACTAAGCATCAGCGACTCAAATCAATGATGAATGCCACAGTTCTTTGAAATGAAATTATTTCTCTAAAACAACGATCAGTGATTAATCAAATTAATCGTTTTTTTTTTTGTACTACAAAAGTTGATTGAAATGAACTGGCCCTTACCAGCAGTAGTTTTGTCAATCTATAATGCTAAAATTGTTGGAAAAATGAGAATATATTTAGGCTAATCACTACGTTTTGCTCCCCTACACTGATATTAACCATCGGTTTGACTTTTGGAGTGTATTCCCTGCTGTGTTGTGTCACTTTAGACCTGCTAAATGAATCCGGTGGCTTGTGTTATTGATGTTGTCTCATATGTTTCATTGTCCCCTGGTGTGCGTCTCCTCTCTTTTAGCAAGGCCTTTTATTTTGCTTAGAGCAGTGGTTAGCGATGGTTAGCGATCCTCCCGAGAGCCAATTATCTGAAGTCTCGCCCGGATACGCTGATCTAGGATCAGGACACTAACTCCAGCATCACAAACAAGCTTACAAACGGACGGTGTCCAGCTAAACTAGCGGGATACATGTATGTCACCGCCCGAAGGTTCTCCTCATCATCACCTCGTCGTTCCAGTGTGGATATCGTTCTGTGTTTGACGCCATCTTAATAAATCTCACGACTGCCACTAATGGCGGTCTTGAACGGGATACTCGTGACTTTGTCTTTATGTTTAACGCCCTATCTAACATTCAAGCACTTATCGTCATGCATTTGTTCAGTGGACACATTTATGACCATAACTGGCGTTTGACTTCAATACACGTGGCAGGGCTCTCGTTTATGAGTAATTGGAGCAATATTTGTAATGGCAAATTTATTATAAATGAATTCCAGATGGGACTAATAACAGTAAAGTCATTTGCACCCTTTGTACCGTTGAATTTAATTATCATAAAAGGACTATAAGTGTGATTATAACTGAAACACGGTCTGTGAATGTCACAATAGTTCAGGGATTTACGCTTATAATGGTGAATTAGTGCTATTAAACATGTCTAATTAACCTAATATCAAATTTCTTATAAATGCAAAAAAAAAAAAATACCTACTGTATTTCATCCATAATATTAGTATATATATATATATATATATATATATATATATATATATATAAAATACTTATTTTTTATATATACATAACATATATTATACAATATAGTAGTATATAATACATACATATAGTAATAGTCCCTTCACCTGTCATTTATCAGAGTAAATAATAAAAATTAACCATAATGTGTAATACGATATATAAATGATATAATACATATAAATATGAAATTGTAACTATAATTTTAATATAATTTTTATATTTTTTATTTATTATTTTAATATATATATATATATATATATATATATATGAAGAGTTCAGATGCAAAAGTCTCTAAACGCCATTTGAAATTTTCTTCTAAAATGATCATTTTTATCAAGCTTGTATATTTAAGTTCAGTAATTTCACTTAAATTGCAATGAAGATTACCTATTAATTGTCATTTAAGTGAAATTACTGAACTTAAATATACAAGCTTGATAAAAATGGTCATTTTAGAAGAAAATTTCAAATGGCGTTTAGAGGCTTTTGCATGTGAACTCTTCATATATATATATATATATATATATATATATATATATATATATATAATAGTGCCTGTATGCACAGTATCGAAAGTGTAAATAATAATAAATAGAAAATAATTATATTTAATATAATATATAAATAATATGATGTGATACATAGGAATATACAAAATAAACATAATATTTAATTTATTATTTAAATTATATACATTATTTTTCATTAATCAATACAATAAAAAAAATATAACATTTTTTTATTACATTTTTATTACTTATTATTTTATTTTATTATTTTATTTTATATTATTTATTATTTATATTACATTTCATTATTTTTTTCGCGTGCTGTTTAGTGATCGTTATGATCTAGGAAATGATTGTAAGACATATTCATACTCTAAATGGTGGTCTAAATTAATGTTTGGCATGTTTCAGTCCATTGTGAGACGCGTCGCCATATTTGCAGACAGAGGTCGTGCATATAAACATCTCGAGGGTCAGAGCGAGGGTAATGCGTCATGAAAAAGTAGATTATGACTTTTTTGGGCGACAAACTGCGTAAGTGGCCGTCAGGGGGGAAATGAACAGCTAAAATGCATGATATATTCCCTTTAAAAGAGCCGTTTCTATTGCCCACCAGTGTCCTCCGAGCTGAGAAGCACAGGCCGTGATGTTCAGTATTCACGCAGGGATTGTGATTGGCTCGTCTGGGTTTATTAGATATGTTTCCCAATCTGATTGCTTCATTGATGTCACAGTGCTGTAATCACACTTTGATGATGAGCAAGATGACACTCTTGGGCGGTATAACGGGTAATAGCGAAACCAGTGTTTGTTTTTGTTATGATATGAATTTTTGATATATCACAATACCAGTGTATGTGTCTTTAACATCGCATGGGAACGCTTTTCACTGTGATGATGCACAGCTGTATGTGTTACTAAGATGGATAGGTTAACTGATTGATAGCTGTCAAATTATACTACAGTGTTTCCCATCCATTGGTTCACAATATCAACACTGCCCGCCACAAGGCTTTGACATTTGCTGTTCTTCCAGAAACGCCAACGCTATCATTATTGTTCAGTTGTTGTGCTTTCTCCAAACCCCCAGAGGACTTCTGGATACAAAAAAAACCCCATTCAACCTCGTTTAATCCAGCGGTGATCTACCCGGTGGAATAACTCACCATTTATTTGTTGCTTTTGTCCCAGCTGGAACAATTCCTATTAAAGGGATACTTCAGGATTTAGGATTAAGCTTTGTATTAGTAGGAAACCTGTTGTATTTTCGAATTATCGTGCTTTCCACCCTCATATCGCCCTGAGACGAGAGATTTATGTATTTTTTGTCTGGAAAATATCACAAAAATCACCATTTTGCGTCATCAGAGGATTTTGTTGTCCAGAGGCTAAAGACTACAGTCAGTAGTAGGTCTGTCCCGCATGTCCTCAACCCGCCCATAGAGGGCGATCTCACTCACAGAATGAACACATAGTGTCGGCCATCTTGTTTTGGAAGCTAAGCTAGCAGGCTTGTTCTTGTTCTGTGGAGAAAGCTGAGTAGTCGGGGTTACCATCCTCTTTTTCCCGGACATGTCCGGCCGTCGATGTCCGGGATTAAGCTTTCCCGCGGCCCTCACTCGTCCCGCTCGCCAATGTAAACATGATTAATGGCGACTGTAGAACGCAAAAGCCGAATCCTGGACATTTTGGGCGATCTCGAAACACATTTTCGTACTCATCGCAGAGACTCACTAGTAGCCTAGACTTGTTGTTTAACGACTGCGCTCTGTTACCGGTAGGCGTGGCCTCATAGGGCAGTGAAGCAAGTGCATTCTGGGAGTTGTTGTCTTTCATCCACATGAGCCGAAAATACATTTTCTGGCTTTTCTCAGTCTAGAAAGCTCCAAATTCAAAAATAATTTCACATTACTTCTACATAAATGACCCATTTTAAATACACATTCATCTTTCCTGAGGTGGAGTATCCCTTTAAGAAATAGAATAAAACGATTTATGAACTTAATTAATTTAAAATTGCGTATATTTATTTCATTGTTTAGGCTATTGTTTCATTTTATTTTTTTTAAATACATTTTAGGAGGAAAGCGGTGTTTCCCATGATTCTAATTCCTGAGTATTTGCATTTATTGCTTCAGATAAATGCACATTTTTGCATTTATTAATTGAGTCTCTCTCTCGATGTCCTCCAGCCACAGCACAGCGTATCAGTGCATCTACTATCCCCCGGATCAGACGGCCCGTGCTCGTGAGATCCTGAGTGTGGTGTCCCAGCTCCAGCCGCTCATCTCTGCGCTGGCCGACCAGCTGCTCCAGGCCCAGCACCGCTCCACTGAAGCTCTGCGGGACGTCCTGAAGAGCCTGGAGGAGAAGGTGAGCTTCCTCACACAGTTACACCGGTCCTACGTGACGGCACACACTCTCAGAAAAAAGGTACAAAAGCTGTCACCGGGGCTGTACCTTTTCAAAAGGTAATCTTTTGTCCATTTTAGGTGTTAATATGTACACTTTATGTGGTATTATGTACATATTAAGTGTAAATATGTACATTTGAGGAGCTATTATGCTAATTTTAGGTCTTAATATGTACATTTTAGGTGCTAATATGTAAATTTTAAGTGTTAATATGTACATTTAAGGAGCTAATATGTTCATTTTAGGTGTTAATATGTACATTTTAGGTGTTAATATGTACATTTTAGTTGCTAATATGTACATTTTATGTGCTGATATGTACATTTTAAATGTTAATATGTACATTTGAGGAGCTAATATGTTCAGTTTAGGTCCTAATATGTACATTTTAGGTGCTAATATGTACATTTTAAGTGTTAATATGTACATTTGAGGAGCTAATATGTACATTTTAGGTGTTAATATGTACATTTTAAGTGTTAATATGTACATTTGAGGAGCTAATATGTACATTTTAGGTGCTAATATGTACATTTTAAGTGTTAATATGTACATTTGAGGAGCTAATATGTACATTTTAGGTGTTAATATGTACATTTTAGTTGCTAATATGTACATTTTAGGTGCTGATATGTACATTTTAGTTGCTAATATGTACATTTTAGGTGCTGATATGTACATTTTAAGTGTTAATATGTACATTTGAGGAGCTAATATGTTCAGTTTAGGTCCTAATATGTACATTTTAGGTGCTAATATGTACATTTTAAGTGTTAATATGTACATTTTAGGAGCTAATATGTTAATTTTAAGTCCTATTATGTACATTTTAGGTGTTAATATGTACATTTTAGTTGCTAATATGTACATTTTAGGTGCTGATATGTACATTTTAAGTGTTAATATATACATTTGAGGAGCTAATATGTTCATTTTAGGTGTTAATATGTACATTTGAAGAGCTAATATGTACATTTTAGGTGTTAATATGTACATTTGAAGAGCTAATATGTACATTTTAGGTGTTAATATGTATATTTTAGGTGGTAATATGTCCATTTTAGGTGCTAATCTGTACCACTAAAGTACCAATATGCAGCCTTTGGGTACAAATGTGTGCCTTTTGAAAAGGTACAGCCCCAGTTACAGCTTTTGTACCTTTTTTTCTGAGAGTGCAGACGTTCAGAATGAGGATGTTTCAGATGTTCTTTTGAACAACAGATCATGGTTTTCTACAGAAATATGAAGCAGCATAACCTGTCTTCATCATTGATAATAATCAGAAAAGTATTAGCATATTACAGTGATTTCTGAAGGGTCATGTGACACTGAAGACTGGAGTAATGATGCTGAAAATTCAGCTTTGGAATAAATTACATTTGAACATATTTTGAATTGCAATAACATTGCTGTTTTTTTTTTTTACTGTGTGTGTGTGTTATAGTTAATTAAAACTGAAACCAAAACCAAAGAAGCATTTTAATTAAAAATAAATGTACATATAATAACATACTTAATTATTTTTTTCACCACTTTTTTTCCTCTTCACTATAATAACTGGAAAGATTCATTGTGGTTTTACTATGATTCATAAAAAAACCCTTTGAAAAATCTTTAGACGAAGAGGGTAATACCATGGTGCTTTGATACATACTCACATACAATAGTTCTTTTAATGGTGTTACTATCATCTAAGGTATATAGAAGCATAACCGTGGTACAATGAACGAAAACCATGCTGATATGTAAATTAAATCAAATTGTATGCTCACTAAAGTTGTTCTGTAGATTTAGCATGAACAAACACAGCATGTTCCACATCGTCCCGTTCACCTAGACCAAGTCTCGTCCTGAAACGGGTCAGTCTGCAAACATTGACACATGCGGCCACCGGTCTGTCACGTTCCCCTCTGCCAAACCCTACAGAAGCAGCAGGCCGAGGATCTGCTTTGGAGGCGCTGGTGTTTTATGTTTGTAATTAATGGATTACATCTGGTGGTCTGGGACACAGGGATTGTTTCTGCCACTGAGGAGTGTGTGCAATCAGCCGCCTTCATTTCTTCCTTCTCTCGTCCGCCTCTCTTCACCTCCTGATTAAAGTGTGACGTCCCGCGTGATCAGACGCTCAAGCTGATTGAAATCTCCAACCGTGAGCCTGAGTGTGTGTGTGTGTGTCGATGTTGCATTAGATCTCTACACACAGTCTAGGGCGGTGACAATTATTTCATTTTATTACCTTTTTATTTTATTTATTCTATTCCATTCCAAAATTTACAAACAACTAATCATTTATGTGTTTATTTGTGTTGAGCCATCACATTTACAAAACATTAACTAATTGATTTAAATATATATTATTAAAGAACCAGATAATTGATTTATTTCTTTAGAGCTGTTGATTAACAAACAGGAGTTGTAATGAAGCTTATACAAAATATATTTTTTTTATTTTTCTTCTACCAAACAGCAGTTTATTTATTTTATATATATATATATTTTTCATTAAACAACAATTGTATCTAATTAAGTTAAAAATTATGTATATATTATGTATATATTATAGATTTAAAAATCCAAATAAATAAATTGCTGTTTGGTCTTATATATATATATATATATATATATATATATATAAAGACCAAACAGCAATTAATTTATTTGGATTTTTAATTTTTTTTAATATTTATTATTTTGACCAAATGCCAATTGTAATTTAAGTTCATAAAAAATATTTCTTTGTTATTTATTTAATTATTTATTATTTTATGTTTTGTTTTATGTTATCATTTTTGTTTTATTATTTATTATTCTGACCAAACAGCAATTGTAAAGAAGTTGATTAAAAAAAAAAAATTATTTTATTGTATTTTCACCTTTCAATTTTATTATTTTTTGTTTTATTATATATTATTATTTTGACCAAACAACATTTGCATTGTTTCAAAATACTTCATTTTTAATTTTAAGGTTTTCTTTATTTAATTTTAATTTTTTTTTATCATTTTCATTTTCATGCATCAATATATAAGTGCATACAGTAACTGTTAAACTGGTGCATTTAAATGAAAATAAATCAAAAGTAAAATGTTTCATGTTTATTTTCTCCCAGAGAGTGTGGCAGGGGGAGAGGGCAAACTTTGCAAACTAATGAAGTGGCGAAAGACACCTCCGGTCACTGTTGCACACGTCTGAGAGTCAACGCTTGAACCAAATTCCTGTTCTCAAGAATGTGTGCTTTGGTAACGACAAGCTTCCGATCCTGACGCGTGATGAGGCGTCACTCACACACTGACAATGAAGAACTGTCCCACAGGAATGCCTACTCGCTGCCAGCAACTCAAAGTGTGGAGAACG
Organism: Cyprinella venusta; assembly: GCA_038021265.1. NCBI lineage: Eukaryota > Metazoa > Chordata > Actinopteri > Cypriniformes > Leuciscidae > Cyprinella > Cyprinella venusta. The sequence continues at coordinate 3,739,286 of CM075866.1, read as the reverse complement.
TGAAGAAGAGCGGGCTTGTTAAAATGCCATTGAGTTTAAAAATAGCCTTTAAAACATACCGCCGTTTCCGGTGAGAATACCAACAGATTGCTGGAGAATTTGATGAATTGTGGGATGTGATTTTCATGTCTAAAATAATGATTGGTGTGGTGGCGAAAAGGTCACAGGGGCGTTGATTCTGTGATATGCAAATGTCCCATCCAGCATCTGCACAATTGCCCCTGAAATATGAGGACACTGAGTAAACCGTACCGGTGACGGCTGGCAAATTACATTGAAAAGATAAGCGAGGCCTAACTGCGTTCTTTTCTCAAGCAATGCACAGCTATTCAGACTCATATAGTGGGGTGGAGTCAGGGAAAATGAATCTGTCAGAAAGGGCTAGCGTGACAAACGTCACTTTGTCATAAATTAAGTTATTAAAGCAGCGTGCATAGTAATTATAAAAACTGGCAAAATCATATTTAAAGGAGTAGCTCACTTTTAAAAAAACTTTTGCTGATAATTTACTCACCCCCATGTCATCCAAGATGTCCACGTCTTTCTTTCTTCAGTCGAAAAGAAATTAAGGTTTTTGATGAGAACATTCCAGGATTTATATATAATGGACTTCAATGGGAACCAAACGGTTCAAGGTCCAACAAACAGTTTCAGTGCAGCTTCAAAGGGCTTTAAACGATTCCAGTCGATGAATAAGGGTCTTATCAAGCGAAACGATCGCTCATTTAATAAATAAATAACAAAAGTTTAAGTTTTATAAGCTCAAATGCTCGCCTTGCTCTGTTCTGTGATTTAAATGAATAAATCTTTTTTCGTGTCATTTGATTCATTCAACGAACGAAATGAACGAGTTGACTCTGGAAAAGATTCGTTCATTTTGATGAACAAGTTCGAACAGGAGAGTTAAGACCGAATAGGAGAGGTGACCATTTGAGCTTATAAAACTTAAACTTTGGAATCATTTAAAGCCCCTTTGAACAGTTTGCACTGAAACTGTCTTTTGGACCTTGAACCGTTTGGTTCCCATTGAAGTCCATTATATGGAGAAAAATCCTGGAATGTTTTCATCAAAAACCTTAATTTCTTTTCGACTGAAGAAAGAAAGACATGGACATCTTGGATGACATGGGGGCGAGTAAATTATCAGCTAAATTTTTTTTAAAAGTGAACTACTCCTTTAAGTGTATTTCATGTCAATTTTACACACACACATAGACATTTGTAGAGTTTGTGCTGTAGTGTATACTTTTTTAACTAATATAAATAGAATCTAAAATGGGAGCACTTGAATTTTTTAGATGTCCAAAACTTTTCAGGTTCGCAGAATAATTAGTTGATTTTATTGTAATTAATTAAACCGATTACGTATGTTTAACACAATTATCGAATGCAGTTCATTTTCCTAATTTGACATCAGTTTGAACACACAAACCAATGAGTGAAACAGTTTAACATTGCAATCGTTTGATAATGAAAATGAGTCACAAATAGATTTTCAAATAGAGTTTTATTACTTTTATAAATAAATTTGACATTAAAAAGTTCTTTCTCAGAAGTTTCTCCACGAGATTTTCAATGTGAAATCAGACTTTTGCACTTGTAGTTGTTGCGTACTCTGATGTGTTTCTCCAAACGTGCACAAATAAACACATGTACAAGTGTGTACGAATATGAATGAGGTCGGTCTGTCTCTCTCTGTTTTTCCTGCGCTCTTTTCAATATCCCAGCGCTTCAGAAGATTAATTGAATCATATGTTGTTGTTGTGCCGAGACCTTGTGTCAGAAGAACCAGCGCCTCTTTGTGTGTCTCTTTAATTCTTCTGCATCTTCATACTTCACTGTTCTCTTTCTATCCACTGAGCCATCGCTGTTTGCTCTTGTCTGCTTATTAGTTTTCTGATATGCTTCTCATCCCCGTCCCTTTAATCTTTGTCACACACTCTCATGCTCCGCCGTAGTTTAATGAAATGTTGGTTATATAAATGCTATAAAAAAACACCTCTCTCTCTCTCTCTCTCTCTCTCTCTCTCTCTCTCTCTCTCTCTCTCAGACGGATCAGTTTGTTCACGCTCTGAAAGACGAGCTGGTGAAGAGTGCCCTCTTAGCGCTGCATGCCGCAAGTCCCGGATACGTCTGCAAAAGTCCGACTTCGACCCCGTCCAGCCCACACAAGGCCGACTCGCCCCCCGGCGTCACCGAGGAGTCCCACACCGTCTGCAATAATGTTAACGGCTCCCAAACACCCCAGAAGGAAAGCAAAGCGTCTCCTGTCCGCTCCGACTCCATCCCGCATCACAAAGAGTACGACGAGGAGGAATGGGCAAGTGTTGTTATGTAATTGCAGCTAATTGCCTAATTTGCTAATTGCCAATCATATTTGATGATAGTGGTCCTGACAGAAATGTAGAGATTAGTACTGTCAGGCGATTAATACTTTTAATTAGTGCGCGATTAATCGCATCCATGTGTGCGCTGTGCATAATTCTTTTGTATATGTAAATACAGACACATGCATGTATATATTCAAGAAATATTTGCTTCTATATTTATACATCATTTATATATGATAATAAACATTTATAAATGTTTTATATATGAATCAGTGCTGTCAAACAATTAAAATATTGAATCGCGATTAATCGCATTAATGACACAGTTAACTCGGGATTAATCGCATTGACAGCTAACTCGCAATTAATCGCATTAATTAATCACATCAATGACACTTAACTCACGATTAATCGCATCAACGGCACAGCTAACTCGTGATTAATCGCATCAATGACACATTTAACTCACGATTAATTGTATTGACACAGCTAACTCGCGATTTATCACATTAATGACACAGCTAACTTGCGATTAATCGCATCAATGACACATTTAACTCACAATTAATTGTATTGACAGCTAACTTGCGATTAATTGCATTAATGACACAGCTAACTCACGATTAATCGCATTAATGGCACAGCTAGCTCTCAATTAATCACATCAACGACACATTTAACTCACGATTAATCACATTGACACAGCTAACTCTTGGTTTAATCACATTAATGACACAGCTAACTTGCGATTAATCGCATCAATGACACATTTAACTCACAATTAATTGTATTGACAGCTAACTTGCGATTAATCGCATTAATGACACAGCTAACTCACGATTAATCACATTAATGGCACAGCTAGCTCGCAATTAATCACATCAACGACACATTTAACTCACGATTAATCGCATTGACACAGCTAACTCGTGGTTTAATCACATTAATGACACAGCTAACTTGCGATTAATCGCATCAATGACACATTTAACTTGCGATTAATCGCATTAATGACACAGCTAATTTATGATTTAATCAAATTAATGACATAGCTAGCTCGCGATTAATCGCATCAATGACACGTTTAGCTCACAATTAATCGCATTAATGACACAGCTAACTCTTGATTAATCGCATTACTGACAGTTAACTCGCGATTAATCACGTTACGACAAACACACTGATCACTTTGGTCTTGTCAATGGAACCATTTGGCAACTTTTTAAAAGTAAACTTTCCATTCAGAATCTTATCGGCATCCATTTCGTCGTCTCGCGCTCGTCATCCACTCAAAACGTAACGTTAACTAACTATTTGGCCGGCTCGCAAGCCCAAACAAGTGTATGCGATGTGCCTGTTGTTTTATTTCCTGTCTATCTAGATATTTGAATTGTAATTTAATTGTTTACATTACATTAATTTATTTAGCTTACGCTTTTATCCAAAGCGACTTACAATTGCTTTATACTTCAGAGGATGCACGCCTCTGGAGCAACACACCAAAGTCTCTGGTCTCTCACACCAAAGGCATGTGTCTTATCCACTGCGCCATCACCACCCCAGTTGTTTAGTTGGTCTCACGTGCCGTTAAATAACATGGGGAGGCGGGGTTTATGACCTCTACTAGGATCGGCCACCAGGGGGAGACATTTTGGTTTCACTTTTCAGGGCTTGCTTGGTAGAAAGCTTTACCTCAGTAACTAAAGGATGACCCGCAAACTACAACCTCGAATTAAGAGGCTCAAGTTCTGTTTGTTTAGTCGATGCTGCTGTTTAACTGCGGTGTCTGGTTCCTGTAATTGCCTGTGTGTGTGTGTGTGTGTGTGTGTGTGTGTCATAACCATGGCTAACAGGAGAGGATTAGAGGCCAAGATAAGACAAGCATCTCTAATCAATGCCAAAATAACTTGTGTGCCCTTGAGCTGCACTCACAAGAAGGAGAGTGAAGCCTGAAGTTAGCTCTAGCTAGACTTCCCCCAATATCTATAGAGGAAGGATGTTGTCGTTTTTCTCTCAGAATGTTTTACATTTGTGTTTTTTTATTATTTTAATTCTATCAGCCAATAGAAATGTAGAAATTTGCATAAATGTAGTAGTAGTCACCAGCAAGTGCTTAATTAAACATTATGAAAAGTATTTTTTGTCTCTCTCCATAGAAAGGCACAATAAAATGGAAAACACACAGTTTTTGGAAGATGTTTTACTTTTAATGCCTTAAACACGTTAGTTTTCTTCCTGCATCAAATCTTTTGGTGCTCTTTGTAACTTAATATGTCAGTCCAATTGGTGTGTTTGTGTGTGTGTGTGTGAGTGTGTGTGTGTGCAGCTGAGAAACATTACAGAAACTTCCTGACTTCTTAACCATTTCAATAAGGATCTTTATACGTTAGGTTGAACTCGGCTAGATCGCAATTTAACATTTAAGATAGAAAGTTTCTGTAAAAAAGCCCCAGAAGCGGAAAACAGGCGAACAGAAATATCATCATTTGGTTGTTAAAGTCATTTGTGGAGAGGAGTGAAGCAGAAAATTCGAAACAATCCTTAAAATCCTTCAAATAAATTATGCAAATGAAGTAACCTTTTAAAGATAAGCTGTTAAATATTAACATTTTTTATGTATATATCAAATTACCTTTAGAAGTATGCATCAATCAACAATTTAAATAATACAAATTAATTATACTATATATATATATGAAGAGTTCAGATGCAAAAGTCTCTAAGTGCCATTTGAAATTTTCTTCTAAAATGATCATTTTTATCAAGCTTGTATATTTAAGTTCAGTAATTTCACTTAAATGGCAATGAAGATTACCTATTAATTGTCATTTAAGTGAAATTACTGAACATAAATATACAAGCTTGATAAAAATGGTCATTTAAGAAGAAAATTTCAAATGGCATTTAGAGGCTTTTGCATCTGAACTCTTCATATATACATACATACACACACACACACATATATATATATATCATAGAATGCATATAGATATACAAAGTAATTCAGTTTAATATTTCATTTATATTTAATAATACATAAATGTGCAATATATTCAAAATAAAATATGCCTAATAATTTATTGTAATATTTTAGACATTTTATTATTTTTTTAATACTTTTTATTGAAGTTATATTGTTGTTACATACTGATTAATGATTGGTTAATGATTAAAGACATTTTCCATGTCTAGCTGTTTTTAATTTTGGGCCTTTTGCCCCATAATCAGCAAAAAAAAAATAAGAAAGTGTGGGCCTGCTCGTGCTCCACGTACACACGGCAAAGATTTAGTGGTGACCGACTAGTTCCTCAGATGGGAGTGAATCTCCTAATTTATCATTCCAGAGGTCACTTGCACAATCAGTGCTTATCGCGACCGTGGCTGGTTTATGGGGTGTAAGTGTCGGTCCATTAATGTTTGCTTTGACTCTTCTAGGACAGGGTCTGGGCCAGTGTGGCGAAGAGTTTGAACTGTGTCATCGCCACGGTGGATAAATTACAGGAGCAAGACAACAACAATCAGGAGTCAGTGCCCTGCCACACGCTCGCCGACGTCATCACCTCACACAGTCCCGGTACGTCTGTCCAACCACACCCAAACGACCATCACACGCTTAAAGGGATAGTTCACCCGAAAATCAAGATTCTGTAGTGACTCGACCTCATGTTGTTCCAACCAGTGGCGGATTTAGCCAATTGAGGCCTTAGCCCCATTTTGGGCGATTTAGCCTCATAAAGATATGTAAGGGGCATGTATCACCAAGATTAGTCATTTTTGGCAGGGTTGCCAAATACATATCGGCCTCTTTTTTTTTTCTTTTATTTGAGCCGCTCTGGTAACTTAGTTTCATTTTCGTGTTTAGACTCGTCTTGCTTCGTTGCGTACTTCCCAGTCCTCAGTCCTAAGGGTCTTATCATGCGAAACGATCAGTTATTTCAAAACTTATTCCAAAAATGTTTCAATTTTCAATTCAAGTTTCAATTCTGTGTTTTACGTCACACTCCTCACACACATGACCAGCGTCGGCCAATAGCGAGCCTGCGTGTGACGTACAACACAGAATCGCTGTGCAGTTCCACTACATGATCTATCTCAAGGCCCACAGAGAAGGAAACGCGAATAGTTGAATAAAGTCGATATTTTTGATTTTTTCGCACAAAAAAAATTTCGCTTTAAAAAATAATCCTTTTGTTCCTCATCATTTCACTAGCAATAATATTCCACATATGTCGCCAACTTTCCCACTTTGACTCGAGACATTCTCTGAAAGTGATTTTTCACTTTTCAATGGTTTTACCTTTTTTTCACGGTTTTAATAACAACCCGCGTCTTTTTTCCCTCCAAGCACATGTCTGTTAGCAGAGAGATGATTATTAGCATCCACTGATCTTCTGTCAGACACTCAGTTTTTAACATAGCCGATGCTGCCACCACTTGGACACCGTCTGAAACTGCACTCTGAGGTTCTGCCTGTTGCAATCCACAACATAAATATACATTTTCTGTTTGGCAATGACACTTTTTGTTACTCTGAGCTCATATTTAACACAATTTTCCATATTTATCTATCTTTAAGTAAGAGTCCTATATCAGGCTAAGCCTTCAGGTCACGTTAAAGAAATTGGTTTATTGATTCCTTGTGATTGTAAACCATTTCATTTTCATTTTAGAAATACTGTGTGCTTTGTTAGCATCTGATGTTTCCGTTGCAGCAGTTTCCTACAGTTTTAAAGTAGCAGAAGGATTTGATCGTCGGTTAATAAGAATGCAAACGTGAGCTTGTGTTTTCTCCTCTCACAACGTTTGCGAGATCTTCCGATACATTTTGTGTGATAATTTCAACATTTAATTGCAGTATAAATGTTAGTGTGTAAATACTTCACATAACACAAGGAATTGACCTTCATTCAAAGGCATGTTGATATGTGGCCGGACCGGTTTAGGTTGATGTATCATGTCATGCACTATTAATTAACTGAACAACAATTCAGGTCAAGAGCATGAATACACCCTGGGTGGGAACCAAATTACTGAACATGACTCTGATTTGGGGAATGGGGTTAAATGAGGGAAAGTCACTCATGCATTTTGGTACTGTGTATATAATACTGCCAAGAATCTGATGACTAATGCAAAACACATTTAGACACGAAGCTTGTTGCAAAACAAATGAATGGAGCACGGTAGATCCAGTCAGTAGATTAAAGAGTCCGATTGAAGCGCGTTTCTCATAAACTCTACACGTCAGATGATTTATTATGATTCTCAGAGCAGAATGATAAATGGCAAAAATAACAAGCTAGTGCATGTGAAATTTCAACAGGACATCTGCATATGACGTTTAGGTGTGTGTCTGAACGTTAACAGTCTTTCCTCTGGTTTTAAAGACAAGGCTTTATATCTTTGAGTCATTGAGTCATTTGTTCAACTGAGTCGTTTAATAATTTATTCATAAATTAAGTGACGGTCTTTATGCGTGAGTCATTGAGTCATTTGTTTAACCGATTCGTTTAATAATTGATTCATAAATGAAGTGACAGTCTTTATGAGTGAGTCATTGAGTCATTTGTTCAACTGATTTGTTTAATAATTGACTCATAAATGAAGTGACTGCCTTTATGAGTGAGTCATTGAGTCATTTGGTCAACCGATTCTTTTAATAATTGATGCATAAATGAAGTGACGGTCCTTATGAGTGAGTCATTGAGTCATTTGTTCAAGCGATTTGTTTAATAATTGATTCGTAAATGAAGTGACTGTCTGTATCAGTGAGTCATTGAGTCATTTGTTCAACTGATTTGTTTAATAATTGATTCATAAATTAAGTGACTGTCTTAATGAGTGAGTCATTGAGTCATTTGTTCAACTGATTCGTTTAATAATTGATTCATAAATTAAGTGACGGTCTGTATGAGTGAGTCATTCAGTCATTTGTTCAACCGATTCGTTTAATTGATTCATAAATTAAGTGACTGTCTTAATGAGTGAGTCACTGAGTCATTTGTTCAACCGAGTCGTTCAATAATTGATTCATAAATTAAGTGACTGTTTTTAAGAGTGAGTCATTGAGTCATTTGTTTGGGATGAAAAAATGTGAGTAAATGATGACAACATTTTCATTTGTGGGTGAATTTTCCCTTTAATTCATTCAGCAGTGAATTAAGTGACTGTCTTAATGAATGAGTCACTGAATCATTCAAACGGCGATTCAGTCAAGAAAATAAAACAAGCGGCTGGCTTAGTAAGTTTCTGAATTATTAACTCAACTGATTCATTCAAAAATATTGATTCAGTCAGGAATTAAGCATGCGATTGTCTTTGTGTGCGAGTCACTCACAAATTCAACCAATTTGTTCAAAAAGTAATTCATTTGGGAACAAAACATTGAATCATCATTTCAAGAGAATCGTTCAAAACACAATCACTTGTGTTTTGTTTGGAAGATGTGTTGGCCTGTGTTTAGAGCTATTTTGCTGGCGGAGCAACAAATAGCCAAAATCAAAGCAACAGCTGTTTTGTGTGGCCTGAGATGTTTATATATTCCAGACCTCATTCAACTTCAGACCAGGAAGTCAAGACTTGGTCTCCGTGGCTCATGCAGAGATCTGCTAACCCTTGGTCTAATTCGGTCTCATGGCTCTCGGGACTTTCATAAGAGATGTAGTCTTCTCCGTGTGTAATTTAGATAACAGACTTGTGTATCCTGCCAGCATTAAAAACAGCTTAGTTTAATACTCTGATCCGCTTTATTCGGTGGGCTTTTTAATTGCGTTGTAATCTTCAAAGCGAGTGGGCTAGTTCATAGTTTTTCATTCCTGTATACAGAACTCATAAACAAACTCTCCCTTTATTTTATTTGAATTGTAGATTATACAACTGTGTTCATTGTAGATCATAATCCTTTTATAACTTTAAAGGTTCACTATGTAGGAATTCCATTTTTGTCAAACAGCGACCCCTAGAGTTACTGTGGAGTACTTGTACTGTGGAAATAAGGTGTGGCCCCTTTAAGAGCTGCGCTTGCCGGGTTATTTCAGTTTGATTCCCATTCTTATCCAATTTTAAGTGAAAGCCTGATCGAGTGAGACTCTTGTCTGCTTTTCTCAAGTGGTCAGTTTCTCGTTTTCTTTTCCTCAACACTTCCGAGCCTGTGGTCACGTGACGGTCGTAAAGCGATACGTTCTCCAGGTCACATGACCTGGCCAAATACGGTCCGTCTTCTCCAAACTTACTGGGGTGGCAGGGTATCCGCGGGGTCTTGAAAAGTATTAAAAGGTGATAAATCAATTTTGGGAAAATTAAGACCCTTAAAAAGTATTAAAAAGTCTTATCACAGCTTTATAAAGTCTTAAATTTTGAAAGTATTTTTTCTAGGGATATAACGTTAATGATTCACTCGCAACCGGTTGAAAATCGATAAAAATGTGTGACGATTCAAGTCGGTTGAGATGTTAAACGAATCGCGATACACGTTTTAAACAGCAGGAGCGTTTACTGAATAGCCTACTGTGAAGTTGTGAACCTCGCTTTTCAGGCAGTGAGCACACACTGGCGCCGCGCGAACCTAGCGAGTGTTTTCACTTCATTCCTAAGGAACTTGAGCTTGTGTGAGCACTCATAGTAATGAACTGAAAACGTTTGGTTTGCTCCGCTCGCGCCGCGCAAAAGTGTGCCATTTGTGCACGCGCTGTCGACGGCAAGCTTAGATGTTTACTAATTCAGTTCGGAGCTGTGGCGGCTTTTTGACTCTTCGTGGACTAATAATAATCACCACCGTGAGAAGCGCATCACCTCCGTTTTGACGTAAAAGTCATTAATACGACAAGTGTGAGAGCTACGGAGATCACAAGGTGCGTCAGTGTTTCCATGGCAACCACGTGTTGTATTTATTTTAATATCTCTTTCTCTCTATGTCGTGTACATGGATTTATTTAGTTTTAAAATAATTTGTTGAGCGTTATGGCATATTTTGATAAATGTGTTCTTTTTTAACTCTTTCTATTTTAATGATACAAATTATGACAAAATTAAAATCTTTCCTTTATTACATTGTAAAACTCCTGTCAATGTGGTAAAAATTTTACAGCCTTTTACTTAGTGTGCGAAGGTACCTGAGTGTCCAGCCTCTTGACTAGACCGACAGAAACAACCTGTAAGGGAATTTTATTTTTCAATGTAGTTTTGTTATTTGAAAAATATATTTCAAAATGAAAAAAGTGCAGATTTTGTTAGAGAAATAATAAAAGAGACACTTTTTCATTTATAATAATTTGTCTTAAATGTCATTTGTCAAAAAAAAAAATCATGAGAAAGTCGTATCGTGAAACCGATATCGTGAATCGTATCGCATCGTGAGTTGAGTGAGTCGTTACATCCCTAATTTTTTCTGAATTAGCTGTCCAACAGTTTGAGTCCCAAAAACATCATAAAAGTGTGTGAATTTAGTCATTTTTGTTAAAAAAAAAAAAAAACCCGAACAGATACTTAAAAACTATTTTGGGCTATTGTGGGTGTGTTCGTAAATTGCCTCTGAGAGCAGTATTACTACGCACCAAAATGTTTTAAGAGAAGGTTGGTGAACACACAAACAGAATGGGGAAGTTTTTTAGTAAACTTTGCTTTGATTTACTATCCCAGCCTTTTTGATTTTTTGTATCAGAGTGGTCTATAGTCTTTATCACAAACTAAAACTCTTAAGTTAAAAGTATCACTGATGTAAATGGTTATAGCTTGAAGTGGCGGTGAGGTATTGAAAAATATTGAGAAGGTCTTGAAAAAGTCTTGAAAAGGTATTAAAATTAACTTCAAGATTCCTGCATATACCCTGGGTGGTTAATCTGTCTGATTTCCCGATTCGATTTGATTACGATTATTGAAGTACTGATGCGATTACAGTTGATTTTCGATTATTAACGATTCTCGAAATTGATTTTCCATTTCACAGCAGTAAACGAAAATACGCTAGACCAATATATGATTATATTAGCAGTAACATTTTGGTATTACTTGCACTTTAGTGTAACTAGTGTGGCTTTTGTCCAGCTCCTTTCCCCTTTCAACTTCGGAAGCCAAAATATTTCTACGCGCCAGCTTTTCACCTAACGAAGAGGGTGTTTGGATTTAGCGCTAAGCCATCGCGTCACTGTTATGTGCACGCCACTGACGGTCCGGCCACTGCACTTCTGCTCTTTCGTGGTCCACCAATATTATGTTATTATAAGTATATATCAAAAAAAAAATGTTTTTAAAAAAATCGAATTCTTAGATCCACAAATGACATTCACAAATGTCAAAAAATCGATTTTCCCGGGAAAATCGATTTTTTGACATTTGTGAATGTCATTTGTGGATCATCAAAAAAAAAAAAAATTCACTATATATTTAAAATATTTAAAACTAAAACATTTTTCATCATCAAAATTTTTTTTTTTTTGGGAAAATTGATTTTTTGACATTTGTGAATGTCATTTGTGGATCATCAAAAAAAAATTTCACTATATATTTAAAATATTTAAAACTAAAAAAATTTTCATCATCAATAAAAAAATGGGGTTTTTTGGAAAATCAATTTTTTGACATTTGTGAATGTCATTTGGATCATCAAAAAAATTTTTTTTCACTATATATTTAAAATATTTAAAACTAAAAAATTTTTCATCATCAAAAATTTTTTTTTTTTGGGGAAAATTGATTTTTTGACATTTGTGAATGTCATTTGTGGATCATCAAAAAAAAATTCACTATATATTTAAAATATTTAAAACTAAAAAAATTTTCATCAAAAAAAATGTTTTTTTTGGGAAAATCGATTTTTTTGACATTTGTGAATGTCATTTGTGGATCATCAAAAAAAAATTTTTTTTCACTATATATTTAAAATATTTAAAACTAAAAAAAATTTCATCATCAAAAAAAAAAAATTTTTTTTTGGAAAATCGATTTTTTTGACATTTGTGAATCGATTCTGAATCGTCCACGTCCGCATCGCGATGCATCTAAGAATCGTTTTTCCCCCCCACCCCTAAAACTTACATAGGCGGTATTTACATAGGAGGGCAGCCCCACTCTGACGGAAGCATTGAAAGTGTGAAACGTTGTATATTGGCCTGTGGAATCATTTAAAATAACTCATATGCGTCAACTCTTTTGGCCAAAAGTTACACGGTGTGCCTTTAACTTCATTATTCAATTGAATCAGGCACCAAATATAAAACCAGCAAAGAAAAACACAATGCTAAATGCAAATAATTTAGTGCAGCTAGCCATGCGGTCTTTCATACGTAAATAAGCAGGCTTATCTACTTTTATCAAAAGGAAATGAAAATGCTTCCCATGTTTTGGTGTGTGTTATCTGTCACAGACAATCGGCATGGACAGGTTGAGTGACATGCCATCATCATCATCATCAAAAACCAAAAATAAAACTGCACAAAGATGAAAGAAATTATTCCTGCATGAAATTCAGGTTTACCTGCAGTGACTATAAGCTTGTCAACTTCAAAGTGTGTGTGTGCTGAAGAAAGCAAAACAATTTCCCATGTTTTGGGTCTGATTTTTGGGTCAGTTTTGCATGAATTTGCTCTGATGGACCCTGTTTATTCACTGCACATTCCTAGTCTTATTGTGAACGATTTATCAGTGCATATTATTTCGGATGAGGAAAAAAAACAATGTTTTTCTTAACCACCTTTCAACATGTAAAAACTTGTGGTTCCTCTTCTCAATAGAGTGTTCCCTCGACTAGAACACAATAGGAGTTTTCAATTGGCTTTTGTATTATTGTAGAAAATGGCCAGCTAAAGTTTATGATTCTTAAATGTTTTGTTCATCAAGATAATCGTCACTACAGCAATCGTCAAAAGCTAAACGTACACACTTAGAAGAAATGGTTCTATTTAGAACCCGAAATGGTTCCATCCCCCGCTTCATATATGGAACTCCAAAATGGTTCTATATAGAACCATTTTTTTGGTAAAAGGTTCTATTGGCCAAGTATGGAACCCCTGGGTTCTATATAGAACCATTTTTTTGGTAAAAGGTTCTATTGGCCAAGTATGGAACCCCTGGGTTCTATATAGAACCATTTTTTTGGTAAAAGGTTCTATTGGCCAAGTATGGAACCCCTGGGTTCTATATAGAACCATTTTTTTGGTAAAAGGTTCTATTGGCCAAGTATGGAACCCCAGGTTTCTATATACAGTAGAACCCAGAGGAACCCTTTTTTTAAGTGTGTATAGAAACTTTTAGGGGTTCCAAATATATAGCGCTGATAGAGAACCTTTTAAGGTTCTATATAGAACCTTTTCTTCTAAGAGTGTTGACTGTAAAGGAAGTACACCACGGTCACATGACTTCAACGCCACCGTCACTGAGCTTCTGACAACTCTCTCAGTCTTTAAAAACATTTACAAGAGTGCGATTGTATACACAATGAGTCTATAAAAGCGGACGACTGAGTTTAATGAGTTTACCTGTTCTACTGTACCTGATGGAGTTCAATTGTGCTGTTAAGACACTTTGGATAAACGATGCCTTTTACGAGACAATATTTGAGCTTTCCTTGAAATATCTTATCTATGTCTTCTAACACAGTCTAAATTGCCTTCTGGAGTGGCAGGTAATTTGGCAAACTGAGTCAGAAATGTTTCCTGTTTTTCCTCAGATCGTCCCCTCACAGCCGTGGACGTCCGGGATCAGCTCGCTGTGGTGGTCCAGTCGCTGAAGGAGTGTGTGTCGGCGGTGGCGGAGCGAGCCAGACGCTCGGTGATCTTCGTCCTGCTCCAGGAGGCGGCGGGCAGTTCAGCGCAGGGTCTCCAGCTGCAGCAGAGACGGGACACTGTCTTCAGCCAAGCAGTGAGTGACACACACTACAAACGCTCATACCAGAACAGATACGCTTAGGGAACCAATTCGTGAACTCGTTTCTTTTGGGATGCACCGATATGAACATTTGGCCTGGTTCTGATAACTTTTTTATATTTGAAAGCCGATATTGGTTGGTAAATCTTAATCCAAATTTTGATATCATTTTTGAGAGCCTGATTACAAAAACAAGTCTCACCATTAACCCTTTGATGGGCTTCGTTTGGGAATCACGCACTTTGGGGTCTATTGGACCCCAGACAATAACATCTTAATTTTGTACCAGAATAGTATTTTTCATTTTTTTTTTTACAAATATAATTTTACTTGGTTTATTAATGTTTTTACTCAACATTTGTGCAGTTTTTGGATGATGTATGATATCTTTTACTTTTCTTTAAATTAATAAATAAATATTTATTTAATTGGCTTTTTTCCCCCCCAAAAAACAGCATGTTATGTCAAATTCAAATTATAAAAAAATTATAAAATATAACATGGATCATTTTACATGGTTTAATGTAAGATTTCTGTCCATTTTTTGTGGAAAAGGCAGTTAGAAAAACAAACAAAAAAAACACCACGTGATCATAGAGCTCCACTATATGCTATTTGCTATTTTACTAACCAAAGGTATCTTTTCACAAGTTGTATTCAGTTGGATTCATATCTAAATGTCATAAAATCACAATTATAACAAAATTAAAATACTTTTAGTCAAAGTTTAGCCATTTTTGTACTGAAAAAAAATAAGTTTTTTAATAATATTACATTATGTTTAGAATCAAACCTGAACAACATTAAAAAGAGAAATATTGGACTATTAAGATTGTGTGTGTGTGTGTGTGTACGTAAATTTTCAATGTGTCAGTGTTACAAATTTATTTTTGTGGTGGTTTCGCATTTTGGATGATTTTATTTTACAAATGATAAGAGAACAATTTTTAAAGTTTCAAAAATGTACTCCTCTGTGTGTGTTTATGTGTGTATGTGTGGGGTGAGCATGATTTTTTTTTTTTTTTTGCATTGTTGGAAATGTGACATTTTATTTCTGTCATTTCTGTCTATGTGATCTGCGTTGCTTCTGATTTTTGATGATGATTTTGTGTCGATTTTGGACCCCGAATACCACAAGTGTGATTATTTTTGTCACGACAACATAAAACAGACATCATTCCAATTTATTTCTTTTTTTGTAGATCTAGACAGTGTTGAGAGCCATAGAAAAGGAGAATATATTTTTTTTTAATTTGTGCAAAAGTCATTTGGTGTCCAACAGACCCCGCGGACCATCAGAGGGTTAAAATCCATGTCTCAAGCACACAATTATAATGTTCTCATTATAATTTTATGTAGCTTACATGACAGACTTGTGCTGCACATGTTGCACTGTGCCCAATAGAGCTGCTTATAGCTGAATTGAACTCGTTTCATAATTGCTAAACTTTGCACTATTACTGAATCAACACAGAACTGAATAATGACGCTATTATCTTCGGTTGAGCTGATTTATTGTTGCTTTATAACTCGCTTCCAAACTAATGAACTTTGCAACATTGACACCATCAGTGGACTGAACTGAATTGCGCTGAATATTGACATTCAAAGCTGCTTTACAGCTGAAATTGAAATAGTTTCATAATTGAAGAACTTTTCTATATTAAAACTGCTATTTCATTATTACTGTGAAGCGCTGTGTAAATAAATGTGACTTGACATGATTGGCTAGTTTTTTTTAGTCAAATGTGTGTGGTTTGTTCTAACTTTAATGCAGAACTGTCTAGACCAGTCTTTTTATCATTGTTTTCTCATTCTATGTTTTTGACAAGGCATTTGTAAAGATATATGTGTGTTGTGTTCTCAGCTGGCTGCACTGGCGTGTGGATTTGTCATGCGATTATACGCGGGTTTGGAGGACAAGGGTTTTCTCAGACAGCTGCATGCCGTCGGACTGGTGGCCCAGTTTGAGAGTCTGCTCAGCACTTACAGTGAGTCTCCTGCATCTGATCACACATATGCAATCACAGCAAAATAAATGCAAATCAGTGCAAATCTACGATTCAAACCAGGCCTGTATAAATGATTGCGATTAACATTGTCTTTCTGTTTTGTTCATGTCACTTAGTGCAACCCTAATACGTAATTTTCTGATTATTATTATCATATGCTAATTATTGCAATTTTTGCATAGGGATGCAAAATGGTATTGATACCATATCAGATATTGGACAATATTTTTAGATTTTTCTTTTATTATTATTATTTAAAAAATGTCAGTTGATATTTAATTGTGCAATTTCAACTTTCTTATTTTTACATTTAGACATTTAAGACATCTAATTCTCACATAAAGCTATTACATTTTTAATCATTACAGTTTTTCTCGATTGCTTAAACACATTTCTTGAAACTATGCCTCTTATGCTCAAAACAGTAAACCCAAATCCATAACGTCTCACCCATTTTCAGGTCAAAATGAAACTCTGCACACAAAAACCATTCACTCTTGCTGAAAAACTAAACTTTTCCCTCAGACAGGACACACAAGCCCTCAAAATAACACACACTACAACATAGTCTAACACACCGGTGCAATAAAGTCAAAACAACATTTCCAAAACTGGAAGGTTATGTTACTTGTGGTTCCCCTCCTCACAAAACTATTCACATGATGAACAAAAGACACAACCAATGGATTCATTGGCACATTTTTATTCATTCATGTACTACACTGCACAACACAAACATGAAATAAAATAAAATAAAAGATTATTCCGCCTCAGCCTCCTGTCTTTGGTCCGGGTCAGGCCAGAGAATCACATCCACATCAAAGACTATATGAGCCCTAGCTTGGCCGTGGGGGTAAAATCCTCTTGCATGCCTGATCCATCCCTGTTTTCCTGTTTTTCTCCCTGAAAGTTCTGACGATGGAGGTGACGGTGAAGCGACTCAAATTAGGCTGTATTCGTTGTCATGCCGAGAACAAGGACATGATCAACTAAAGTGGCTCTAATTTCATCCGAGACTGCTTGTCTCCTTGCTCTTCCTCCTCCTGCTCCACCACCATCTCTTCTACCTCGCCCTTCACCACGTCCTGTTCCTCCATGTCCTCTTCCTCTCTCTCCTCAACCTCTTCCTTCATTTCTTTGTGGATCCATTGTTCCAAAACTCAGATTAACTGACTCCGACACTTTTAGGCATCTTGAAAGTTCTGATTGACGTGTGTTAAATTGTGACTCTTATGGTGCGTTCACACCGGACACGAATAGCGCATCAGGCGCGAATGATTTCAATGTTAAGTCAATGCAAAGACGCGTTACGTGAGTAAAAAAATTCCTGTGGTGCGAATGAGGTGTAGATCGTGGCGTGGAAGACGCAAATACGCCTCATTCGCGCATCAAGTTCGCGAGAATGAGCATCTGACGCATTAACCGCATTACGCGAGAATTATTTATTTAGTGCTATTTGTGCATTTACACATTTACGCGAATTTGCGTCTGCAGGCCGAGTTGAAAATTCTGAACTTTGCCGTCAATTCGCGCCGTTTTAACCAATCAGGAGCCTAGCTGATTGCTCACGCGGTGAAGGATCTGGATGCTTCGATAAATTATTTTGTAATATGACTAAATGCCTGGTGTGGTTCTAATGCACAACAAAGCAAATATTGTATCACTTAAAACTTTATTTAAATATGCGAGACATGTTCATTTCGTATTGAATGTTATTTATTCCATATCTAGATTATATGAAATAGTATTATGATGTAAAGACAACCAACATACATGTGCATAAATTCGTTCAAACTTGATTTTACGCACAACAGTTTCACTCTTGGTGCGAATTAACACAAAGTGGTCAAGCGTCAAACTAGACGCGGTAGATGCGCTATTTGCGTAGCATTAGTGTTTTCTTCTGGGTAATGGTGTGCTAATTGAGCTGAAACTATGCTGACTTGAGTAAACAATATTGAACGCTAGTGCTTTCTAAATGCATCGGCAGCGATCCGAACCAGTCCAATATTAGTCCCAATGTAGGTGCACCTGGTTCAGGATAGGACAAAAACACAGAGTGACGGATTGATGATTAACTCGCTCGTTATATAAATTTTGAATATAAAAAAAGTTAAGGACTTTTATTTAATGCTCATTGCTCAAAAATTTTCCAAAATATGACGCGACCTCCCATAGAGCTCGCCGAGGCCCCCTTGTGGGCCGCGACCCCCCTGTTGGGAACCGATGAGTTAAGGCCTGTTCACACCGGGACAAATTTGCGTGCGTGATATTCGCTGACGTTTAACGCCTCGTGACTAAAAAAAGGGCGCCAATGTGAGTGTGCACACCGACACGAAAAAGCGTCATTTTAAAAAAAAGAACGCCTCGCATTTGTTTTTGTTTTTTGTTTTTTTGGTTTGACGTGCACCGTCAAAAACTATCCGACCAATGAGATTGGCGTGTCTGGAGCTTCTGAAGTTACAGTAAATCGCAACTTGGGGGCGCTCAAACACAAAACGGTCTTGCCGAGCACACATACGTTACCGCGAAGAGGATACGACAAGTAGCTTCTACACTGCCGGTAAGAAATTAGACGAGGAAGATGCGAGGCGAGATGAATGTAGAGCTGCTGGTCTCGCTGGTGTCAGAACATAAAGAACTACAGTATATGACAAACGTGACTGCAACTTCAAAATAGGACTATTTTGGTTTTAGCCATCTAATGTCACGGAATGAATTTGCATGTTCACTCGGCTCATCGTCAGCAAAATCGTTGCTTGGGTGTGAACACGTGTGAGTGTCTCTCTCTCACACATGCACTCTCTTCCAAAGGAATGTGTTCATAAAACCTCCGTATCAGCCCTGTAACATGACTCTGTTTCAGCCCTGGTGTTCAGTTCCTTTGGGATATATACTTGTATATAATGAATAATTAGTCTGTGTCTGATGGGTCCAGACCCTACATATGTTTGGTTTGTTTTAACTAAAAAAATATACAAGTAATATATCATAGAGTTGTTTGTGGTGTTTCTGATTACACAATCACAATCGTGTTGCATTGTGGTATATGGAGCTGGCTGAAGTGTCCATATGAAGTAGACTTCGAAATCGAGGGAGCGAGGGTTTGTCCATATAAACTTCCCTCGTTCTCTTCATCAAGTGGCGGCATGGATTCCCTTGAGGGGAAGTGTCTAGGGAGGTTTGCATGTGCATGTCTAAATGTGGACTGGAACGCAGCCTAAATACACAGATCAAACAAAGGGAACTCAGGACACACGTATTCAGGCAGATCGGGGAGTTCTGGGTCACAGGACTGAACCAAAAAAACAATGAAACTGGAGACAGACTATACATGTAACACCTGTATTCAAGTGTTAAAAAACGATATTTTGATATATTGCATGTTCAGATATTTATACAAGCAAATTTTCTGGAGGCCATGAACATTTCTGGGGGCCAAATCACTGAAATTGTGCAAACAATGGTTCTTGCTTAGATTATTGTCCAGTGAATTGTTCAGGGCATTGTGCCGATGACACATACTGAGTTTTTTGAGATACGCCAATGTTATCATGGCATCATCATGGCACCCTGGACATAGACTCTGCCAATTTTCATCAGACTAGCGGTTGAGTGCGGTTATAGCCATTTTCATGATTATTTTTCCCGTTATAGCGTCACCAAGTGGCCAATTGTCGCGCTTTTTTCTTTTTCTTTTTTTTTTTTCGTGTGACCTCAGATTGAGCTTATAAACATGTCCCGAGTATAGCGAAAATATCTCTTAATATAGCTGTTATAGTGAAAATGGCCCCGGTCACATCGAATACATTATGGTTCCCCTTAGCGACCGTGAATTGAAATTTCGAAAAAACCTAGGAGTAGTTTGCAAAAGTAGGTTTTTCAAAAAACTTCAATTTACTCGAAAATAGCACCTGAAGGGCACGTCCGCCTTGAGCCAAGGATTCCTACGATGTAAGACGCTTGAGCCGACGACTAACGCTTTAGACGTAATGAGCAATTTTGTACTTTTGACCGCTATAGCGCCCCCGTCTGGCCATTCGGGGCGCGCCTTTGGTGGTGATGTAGGCGGTGTGAGTACTACCAGCCTTCAAAGTTTCAAGTCTCTACAACTTGCGCTTCGGTCTGACTGATCAGTTTTAGATGGAGAATGCTGGATCGTGCGCTCTAAACAATGCTGGGTTGTTTCAACCCAAATTTGGGTCAAATATGGCCAAACCCAAATGTTGGGTTAAAAATGTAATTAAAAAATGTACAGTTGAAAGTAAAAGTTGAAAATTTTAAACCCAACACTTGGGTTTGTCCATATTTGACCCAAATTTGGGTTGAAACAACCCAGCATTGTTTAGAGTGTGGGAAAATTAACAATAACAATAAGCGCTTGAACCCCTAATTATTTGTTGGTTGTTACGCATAATTTGAATTGTAACATTAGTGCATCCCTATTTTATCATATTGCAGTTAGAAGTGTTTTATTAAAACAATAAGCCATTTGAGGCTATATGTGTTCATGCTTTTACTGACTGTAATGCAACCTTGGCTTATTGCCAATACGAGTTTGTAAGATCATAGATAGTGTCGTTATTCGTATTGCTGTTTCCAACAGCAACCAAACGTTGAAGTAAACACTTCCAGCTCTTTAGATTGCAGATTACAGCCAGAGCTCTTGTACTTGCACCTTAAGACCATAATTATTTTGACCTAAGTTCTCCGCTCTTGCCATGTTGAAGACCTCGAGGCGGTTGTGTTTAAGTGCTGTGTGATGACTCTTGAATCACTGCACACAAGGAAAGATGATATTTTAATGCTATGAGGCGCCACGTAGGATTTAAATCAAACTCCGCTTATCAATACATACAAAACACTCGTGAATACACACCTATTACTCGCATATACATACTATTGGATGTCCATAACACATATATAATATACTCATGCATATTATGTTAGTAATAAATGCATAGAAACTTGTGAATAACTTGCATATACATATAAACTTCCATGCACATACACTTATAAACACTCGCACTTACATATAAACCCAATGTGTACAAAATAAAACTTGGATTTATGCTTTAGTTGTGCATATATGTATATGCGACTGATTTCATATGTGGATGTGCGACTTCAATTTCAGTGTAAAAGGAAAGTAATTTCTTCTTCTTCTGCTTCTTTCGTATTATAATGGCGGTTGGCAAACAAGCTAAAAGGTGTATTTACCACCACCAACTGGACAGGAGTGTGAAGCGTCAACACGGGGCGCAGAGATATCACACAACACTTGAAATAAAGCTTCCCACAAAGAACCTTTCTTTTAGTGTCTATGCAAGTGCCTGACCTCATAAATGCATTTCTGGACGAATGGTCAAAAATTCCCATAAACACACTCCTAACCCTTGTGGAAAGCCTTCCCAGAAGAGTTTAAGCTGTTATAGCTGCATACGGTGGGCCAACTCCATATCAAACCCTACGGATTAAGAATGGGATGTCATTCCAGTTCATGTGCATGTAGAGGCAGACATCCCAAAACCTTTGGCAAAGTGGTGTATATGTGTGTGTGTATGTTAACACAGATGTTTGTCACGCAGGTGAAGAAATAGGGATGCTGGAGGACATGGAGGTGGGGATCTCTGACCTGCACAGAGTGACCTTCAGGATCACAGAGGCAGCGTCTGAAGAAGCAGCCAGTCTGCAGCCCACCATCAGCGGGAGACGGTGAGAGAAACCTCATTCACAGGGGGTTCGCATGTCATAGACAGGTTCCCACAGTCAGGAAAAGTTGGAAATATCTGGGAATTTTAAAACTGTGAAGAGTCAGAGTCGGCGGCATTACAGTCTTCCAACAGCCGTTAATGTATAAAATGTGTAATATATTTCAGATGTATGTAACAATAGCACTTTACAATGAGGTTCATTAGTTAACAATAGTTTACTACATTAGTTTGAATGAACTAAGTGCTGCACAGCATGTATTAATCTTTGTTAATGTTTATTAAAACATTATTCAAATCCTGTTAACATTAGTTAATGCACCGTGAGCTAACATGAACAATCTATAAACAGCTGTATTTTGTCTTAATACGTTAACAAATATTAACAAGTACAGTAACAAATGTATTACTCGTGGTTCGTTCACGTTGGATAATACATTAATCGACCAAATTCTGAGAATTCTATTTCTCAAATAAACTTCGTTCTTTTGACGTTTCTGTTCATCAACGAATGTAGGAAAATATATTTAGCTGTTTCCTCAAAAATATGAAGCGGTTTAACTGATTTCATCACGGATAATAATGAGAAATGTTTTTTGAGCATCAAATTGTCATTTTAGAGTGATTTCTGAAGGGTCACGTGACACTGAAGACTGGAGGAATGATGCTGAAAATTCAGCTAATAAATTACATTTTAAAATATTTTACAATAGAAACATTTCTTTTAAATTGTAATAATATTTTACAATTTTATTGTTTTACTGCATTTTTGTAAATGCAGACTTAGTGAGCAGATGAGACCATTTTCTAAAACTTTTAAACATCTTACCAACCCCAAATTTTCTTAAAATAACACTCTAAAATAAAATATATATAATATATATGTTGTTAATGACATTAGCTCCATTAATAACCTTTAACCTGTTAGCCAGCAACCCCACTTTTGAAAAATCCCCAGAAATGGCATTCCCAAACTAAATCAGACTCAGTTCATGAACCCAAGTATGGCACAAGTATGACCTCATTTGAAAGCTGACACTTGATAATTTAGAATGAGATATTGTCATAATGAAAAAATGAAGAGTTCAGATGCAAAAGCCTCTAAGTGCCATTTGAAATTTTCTTCTAAAATGACCATTTTTATCAAGCTTGTATATTTAAGTTCAGTAATTTCACTTAAATGACAATTAATAGGTAATCTTCATTGCCATTTAAGTGAAATTACTGAACTTAAATATACAAGCTTGATAAAAATGATCATTTTAGAAGAAAATTTCAAATGGCACTTAGAGGCTTTTGCATCTGAACTCTTATAAATATATATTATAAATAGCTTCAACGTTTTGTAAAGTTATTAAAAAATATATTTTATGAAATATCTTCATGGAAATAAAATTGAAATTGGGATTTTATCAATCTAGAAAAGCACTGAAGCTAAAGCCACTTGTCTGACCATGGTATATTTAAAATCTGAAGATTTAGTTAAATTTTTTTCAAGATCATGTCATAAGAATATATTTTGATTAGACTCTAAAAATTATGTCCCAAAGCTTGCCTACTCTTTTGCTACACACTCAAATGTATGTACTTTTTCTTCACAAAAAGAGTATGTATTTTTAGGGCGTAGTATAAGTAGGAGAAATCTGACGTCAAACCTGTGAGAATCTATCATAATTTCTCCAAATTGGCACATTGTTGAGCTAAAAGCCCTGAGGGACGTTGTTTAGTCAAGCACGTTCATGACGAACGCATGGGAGTTTTCTATGAATGGGAAAGGCTGACGCTCATAATTCACATTAAATGTATTGTCTCATTTTTTAATTGCATAACTCCTGACACTAATTAATACATAACTGTCACTAAGTTACTCAGAATAAAATAGTGCTCAAATAATTCGAGTTTTATATCTCTCTAATGAAGTACACTTTGTCGAGGTAATCACATTAAATCTTGAGGGTTCGATGTAAGAGGATAGACTTTGTTACAGAGAAATAAAGACGAGCTGAATGGAGGGATCAGTGCATCTTATTCCTTTTACAATTCTGCCCTATTTTTGACTCTGAACCCAGTCTGTTTTTAGAAAGTGGAATGATTTATTATTAGAGGCCCCTGCTCGTTCTACAGGCATTCTGGAATGGCAGAAGGAGATGCAAATCTAACCATTTATGTAATGGCAGGGGCTACAAACTATGTAAACACATTCCATTCCAGTCCCAGACCTCTACACACACACAAACACAGTCAGAAACATCAGAATAAAATGGCTATATTCACATAGATTTCAGCTTCATAAAAATCTGCATGTGGAAAAGGGGTTCTTTAAATAAGTTGTTCTTTTAAAGGGATACTTCAGGATTTAGGATTAACCTTTTTATTAGTTGGAAACTTGTAGTATTTTAGAATTACCACCCTCATATCCCCCTGAGACGAGAGATTTATGTATTTTTTGTCTGGAAAATATCGCAAAAATCGTCATTTTGTGTCATCTGAGGATTTTGTTGTCCAGAGGCCAAAGACTACAGTCAGTAGTCGGGTCTGTCCCGCTTGTCCTCAACCCGCCCATAGAGGGCGATCTCACTCACAGAATGAACACATAGTGTCGGCCATCTTGTTTTGGAAGCTAAGCTAGCAGGCTCTTGTTCTGTGGAGAAAGCTGAGCAGTCGGGGTTACCATCCTCTTTTTCCCGGACATGTCCGGCCGTCGATGTCCAGGATTCAGCTTTTGCTTTCTGCAGTCGCCATTCATTGTTTACACGCACATCTAACTGAATTAGTCCCGATTGGTGAATCTGAATGTAGTGTTTACATGAACGCTAAACAAGTGATCGATTGATGTGCATTTTTAACATCGCTTAGAAAATTCCCGTTCCTCCGTGAGAGATACGAGTGAGGGCGCCGTTCTCCCGCGGTTAAATGAGTCGAGACCGAGACCAGTGAGGGTTGATTACCTAATTTACTTTTATTTACTTAGAGAAATCCTTTTTTACTTAGAGTTTAAAAAATATGATCAGTTTAGGGTAAAAAGGCCACATAGTAGGTGGTGTTAAAAGTAATTTTATTACAGTTTGTCATGCGCAGTTACACACTAGAAAATCACCAATCACTGGGCGTGTCAATCATTTTAAAAAAAATATTTTATTAACATTAGGGCTGTCAAAACGATTAATTGCGATTAATCGCATACAAAATAAAAGTTTGTGTTTACTTAATATATATGGGTGCACTGTGTATAATTATTATATATATATATAAATACACACACATGCTTGTATATATTTAAGGAATATTTTCATGTATATTCTGTATATAGATTTATATATAATTTATATTATACATAAATATAAATATTTTATACATAAATAATATTTTTTTCTTAAATATACATGCATGTGTGTGTTTATATATCTAAAATAATTATACACAGTGCACCCACATATATTATGTAAACACAAACTTTTATTTTGGATGCGATTAATCGTGATTAATCATTTTGACAGCCCTAATTAACATACATTAATAATCATGAACAATATTTTGAATTGAACTCGAGTGGACTCGGGAATAAGTCCGAGTCCTAAAAAAAAAAAAAATGTTCGAGTACGAGTCAATTCCGAGTCCAAATGCACACGAGTCCATGACAAGACCAAGACCATTAAAATATGGTCTCGAGTCCGAGACGAGTCCGAGACGAGTCCGAGTCTCGAGTACTACAACACTGGTTACGGGTAGGCGTGGCCTCCTAGGGCAGCGAAGCAAATGCATTCTGGGAGTTGTTGTCTTTCATCCACATGAGCTGAAAATACATTTTCTCAGTCTAGAAAGCTCCAAATTCAAAAATAATTTCACTTTTCTTCTACATAAATGACCCATCTTTCCAGAGGTGAAGTACCCCTTTAAGAACGGTTCTTTGTTGAACCAAAAAATGAATTGTTGCCAAAACGCTTTAGTTTTGAGAGTCCAGTCAAAGGAGTTCAAAGGTGGAAGTAGAGACTGTGGGAGCCTGTAAGTTGAGCAGCTGCATGCTTGTGTTGACAGAGTTTGGAAATGTGAGCTGTTTTTTTTTTTTAATCCCAGAGACCGTTACACCGTGGAGGTACCTCTCCCACATCATGCCTTCCAAATGCTCCCGGATGAGCTGCGCGAGGGCAAGCCTCTACGCGTGCTTCCCGTGCTCTTCAACGTGGGCATAAATGAGCAACAAACTATCGCTGAGAGGTACAAGCACATGAAACATGAGC
The DNA here is from genome assembly GCA_038021265.1 of Cyprinella venusta. Taxonomy (NCBI): domain Eukaryota; kingdom Metazoa; phylum Chordata; class Actinopteri; order Cypriniformes; family Leuciscidae; genus Cyprinella; species Cyprinella venusta. The sequence goes on along the minus strand of CM075866.1, from coordinate 3,713,136 downwards.
ACACAAGCATGTCTGAGCCGATGCATGAGCTGTGCTCTTCTCTGTGTCTCCCCCTCTCAGGTTTGGTGACATATCTTTACAGGAGAGAATAAACCAGAAGAACTTCGAGATTCTCGAAGGTTACTATAAATCCTTAACAAACACAGTGCCGTCTGAATGTAAGTTCAACTCTCAAGAAACTGAGGTTTGGGTTTTATTTTATATTACATTGAGTCAATTAGCAGACACTTTCATCAAAAGCCACTTGCAAATGAGGAACTTCAGAAGCTATTTATTTAGAAATTAGCTTGAAATGTAGGATTGTGCACTGCAAATATTGTTGATTTTGATATTAAAAATGCGTTATTTTACTGTGTCCCTATCATAAATGTCATACACATCATAAATGTACTTATAATTACAGTAAATTGAGCATAATTACAATTGTGCAATTAACCCTAAACCAAACCCTAACCCCAATAATATAGTAAGGACATGTTGTTAATTGCTCTTCGCGTAATTACACTGAAACAACATTCTTGTTCATTTCTCAACGTTCTTATTAGTCATTTCAGGAACACTTTATAAGGTTACTACATTAGTTTACATGAACTATCACTGAAAAATACTTCTAAAGCATTTATTAATCTCAGTTGACGTGCAATATTTACTGACAGATTATTATAATCAAAAGTTGTATTTGTTAATATGTAATGGATCTAACAAGAACTAACGATAATTAGCTAATATCAACAAAGATTAGTACATACTGTAACAAATGCATAGTTAGTTAATAGTTAATGTTTGCTAATGTATTAACTAACATTACAATATTTTTTGGGTTGAACTGAGATTAAAGGAGTAGTTCACTTTTAAAAAAACTTTTGCTGGTAATTTACTCACCCCCGTGTCATCCAAGATGTCCATGTCTTTCTTTCTTCAGTCGAAAAGAAATTAAAGTTTTTGATGAAAACATTTCAGGATTTTTCTCCATATAATGGACTTCAATGGGAACCAAACGGTTCAAGGTCCAAAAGACAGTTTCAGTGCAAACTACAAACTGAAGGGCTTTAAACGATTCCAGACGATGAATAAGGGTCTTATCAAGCGAAACGATCGCTCATTTATTAAATAAATAACAAAGTTTAAGTTTTATAAGCTCAAATGGTCGCCTTGCTCTGTTCTGTGACGTACGTTCGTGACTCTCCTGTTCGAAGTCATTCATCAAAATGAACAAATATTTTTTCATGTCATTTGGTTCATTCAACGAACGAAATGAACAAAATTGACTCGGGAAAAGATTCGTTCATTTTGATGAACGAGTTCGAACAGGAGTACTGGTAACCATTTGGTTCCCATTGAAGTCTATTATATATAAATCCTGGAATGTTTTCATCAAAAACCTTCATTTCTTTACGACTGAAGAAAGAAAGACATGGACATCTTGGATGACATGGGGGTGAGTAAATTATCAGCAAAAGTTTTTTTTAAAAGTGAACTACTCCTTTAAGTCCAATAAACAGAATGAATGAATGTCATTGTATTATAATCTATGGGACTTCAACCCTTTTATTAAGGGCTGATGAAGAGATAAATCAGGAAGGAATATGTTTGTCTTGTCACATTTTTGTCTAAGGTCTTTTTATCAACTTCAAGAATGAAAATGAGCCTAAAAAAATCCTACAATCAATTATTTTTAATGTTCAGTGCAGTGTTTGTGCACAGCGTCTCATGGTTTAAGGATTTGAGTGCAGGAATTTATTGTTCTCTGGCACGTCAATCACGGCGATAGAGCGTGACGGCTTGGGATGATGAATGCTCCCAGCAGACGGATGCGCAGCGTGTCACATCTTGTCTTCTTTCCATCTCTCTGTTTATCAAAAAAATAACATGTCCCCAGACTTTTTCAATCTCATCTTTAGTGCTTGTCGATACAGGGACAAACAAGCCCTCTTTAAACTCGTTGATGCGTGACATCTCAAGTGTCTTCTCTCTTTGTCTCTTCTTTCCGAAGGCCTGCCGTGCTTTCAGACGCAGACAGACATTAAGGAGCTGCTCGACACACTCGGACAGAATGTAGTAACCAAGAAGAGGAAGAACGTGGAGATCCTGTGGCTAGCAGGAATGGTGAGGCTGAATTCGAGATCATGGAGCTTGTGCAGGAAGTGGGCAAAACTGTTCACATTTCCTAAACAAATTTCCTTTCAAATATCAGTGCCAAAATGGACTTTTGAGGGGGTAATTGCTGCAGTCGTAGTTAAAGGGATAGTTCACCCAAAAATGAAAATTAGCCCATCATTCACTCTCCCTCAAGCCATCCTCGGTGTATATGTCTATCTTCTTTCAGACCAACACCTGAGTTGTACTTTAACATATCCTGGCTCTCCCAAGCTTTATAATGGGAGTGAATGGGGGGCGAGATTTTGAAGCCCAAACAATGCATCCATCCATCATAAAAAAACATTGAATTAGAAGCCTACATCAAGAAATTTTGGATTTCGATACGATATAAGAGAACAAGAGCTTGAGTTTATTGCATTATTAGTCAGGCGTCTAAGCTTGCGATATATATATATATATATATATATATATATATATATATATATATATATATATATATATATTAGGGCTGTCAAAACGATTAATCGCGATTAATCCCATCCAAAATAAAAGTTTGTGTTTACATAATATATGTGGGTGCACTGTGTATAATTATTTTAGATATATAAACACACACACATGCTTGTATATATTTAAGAAATATTTTCATGTATATTCTGTATATAGATTTATATATAAAATTTATATCATAAATATATATAAATATTTTATATATAATTTTTTTTTTTTCTTAAATGTACATGCATGTGTGTTTTTATATATATATTAGGGCTGTCAAACGATTAATCGCGATTAATCGCCTCCAACATAAAAGTTTGTGTTTACGTAATATATGTGGGGGCACTGTGTGTATAATTATTTTGTATATATAAATACACACACATGCATGTATATATTTAAGAAAAATGTGTTCTTACAATATCAAATATTTATATTTATACATAATATTAATTATGTATAAATATATATAAAGTATATACTTTCAGATTTTTCTTAAATATATACATGCATGTGTGTGTATTTATATATACAAAATAATTATACACACTACGCCCACATATATTACGTAAACACAAACTTTTATTTTGAATGCGATTAATCGCGATTAATCGTTTGACAGCCCTAATATATACAAAATAATTACACACAGTGCACCCACATATATTATGTAAACACAAACTTTTATTTTGGATGCGATTAATCGCGATTAATCGTTTTGACAGCCCTAATATATATATACGAAATATATCTCTGATTGTGTTCGACTGCAAGAAGAATCTCATACGCACCTAGAGCGAGTAAATCATGGAGTAATATACTTGTTGGATGAACTATCCCTATAATGCACATTAATCAAAAGTACAGGTGTAACAGACTATCATTGTGATCCGCAGATTAGTTGCAAAGTTTAACCGGCGTAGAGTGAGCGTTCATCAAGTTTATTAGCATCAATTCGTCAACGCCACACTTCATCCCGAGGCAGAGAAATTAAAAACAATCCCATCTGTCACGTCTCTCCTCAGATCTGTCGACGGATGAATGGTATCCGCTTCACCAGCTGTAAAAGTGCCAAAGACAGGACGTCTATGTCAGTGACGCTGGAGCAGTGCTCTCTGCTGCGGGACGAGCACCAGCTCAATAAAGACTACTTTGTGCGAGCTCTGGACTGCATGCGCAGGTGAGCTTCATCAGCTTACATCAGTCGTTCACATTACACTGACCTTTAACCTCTTACTTGACCTTTAATATTTCATTCTGATAATAAACTGTGTTTCGAGTGTTTTAATGTAGCAAAGATTAACCCTCAGACGGTCTTCGGTCATTTATGACTGGAAAATTTTCTGTTTTGAATTTCTAAAAATCACAGCTTCATCGGAATGTTATAAAACTTGGTGAATTTTATAGCATTGGGTATGTGAACACACACAAAAAAATTGAGGTCATGATCTGAGCATGCTAAAAAAATAGTCACACTTGTGGTCTTTGGTCAAAAATGACCGACCTATGGGAAATTGACCAAAAAAAAAGAAAAATTCTCTGAATTTTTGTACGTGCAATCTACAAATCGGGCACAATTATATATAAAAAAAGTACGCCGCAGGAAAGGGGTGACACTCTAAAACATCTAAAGTGCAAAACTGACACACACACACACACACATACCTACAAACACACTTTTATACACACACACCAACAATTTTTGATTACAAAAATTATCTTTTGAATTTTTAAAAATCACAGCTTCATCGGAATGTTACGAAACTTGGCGACTTTTTTGGCATTATTTATGTGAACACACAAAAAAAATCATGGTCATGATCATGGTCAAAGGCCATGATCTGAGCATGCTAAGTGGTCTTAAAAAAAATAGTCACACTTCTGGTCTTTGGTCAAAAATGACAGACCCATAGGAAATAAATGGGAAATTGTAAAAAACACAAAATTTTATTATTATTATTTTTTTTTTTTTTTTTTACAATTTTTTTAATAAGAAATTGTTTTTGAGATTTCATCTATATATTCAAATCCACCAAAAAAAGTGTTCATAAACAGCTGGGGAATTCACATGCTTCTCCATAGAGAGCTGTACATGCCATCTAGAGGTTACACCATGATTCTACGCTTTTTCTCTTTACTTTAAACAGATGGTCCTAATTTTCTTCAAAAAATATATACATTTCTTTTTTCTGAAGGCCTAGACTCTATATTAAACTAAAATACTGCATTGAGAATTTTTTGAAAAAAAAAAATATATATATATAGAAAAATACATATATATTTTTTCCATGGCAAAAATGGATCATAAATATTGCATAAATATTAATAAATTCAATCAAATTGTCTCAAAATACCAAATTAAAAAGAATAAATATTATAGAACAAAAATAAATTGCATTGGTTTTACTGGGATGGAGGAAATTTCATTTTTAGGTGTCCGGTCACTTCTGACCGGGAAGGCGCAGGATGTGACTCCGAAATGAAGACCGTCTGAGGGTTAACTCTACTGTTTGTAACAATGACATTCAATTCAATCTGGAACTTGGCAAAGCTAGACAGACTTTCCTCTCAAATATTATAAACAGAAACAGCATATGCACTCTTTTTGCCACTGTAGAGAGACTGACAAACCCCCCCCCCCAAGTCACATTCCTTGAGAAAATCAATAATATCAGTCTGGCGATCATCATCATCCTCGTGTGGCACACTCGTGAGGTCTCCTAGAAGTTCTCTCTGGGCGTTTTCCAAACCTTAAATCCACAGTTGTCAAGCCCCTCCTGATAAAAGAGCAATCTGGATAGCAACTTATTGAGCAAATAACGAGAAAGAACCAAATTGCTTATCACAGCTATGCAGATGACACACAGGTCTACTTAACCCTATTGCCTAACAACTACCGCCCCATTGACTCCCTGTGCCATGAAGTGAACAGTTGAATGTGCCAAAACTTGAGATGAATATAACAGATCATTAGGATCACATCAGCTAGAAACACCAAGGGTTCACTCAAAGCATGAATTATTAGGTGCGCCGAATAAACAACACAGACACAGTGTATGAGTAAAACTATATGCAAAATATGGTACGCCGGTGTTGTGCCAGATGAGAAGTTTATTCAATGTATCATCTTTTTACATTGATTCATTTTATAACTGTATCATTTATCTACTTTAATTCTTTGTTTTAATTCCCTTTATTTAATTTTATTTAATTATTTGTAATCCTTTCTATGGAAAGCACTTTGATATGTGTTATATAAATAAATAAACTTGCCTTGCCTAGATTAGCAGGCTTTAAAAGAAGTCACGTGAAACAGTCGGAAACTTTCATTTGCAGGCTGTAATAATTTGCAGCTCTCACTGAAAGTTTCCAGCTGTTTCATGTGTGTGTGTGTATCTGTCTGTCTGTGTGTGTGTTAACACAGAAACACACAATGTACTGTATCGTGAATGCTTCCAAACCAAACAAAGGCTCTTTCATCAAGCTTTCCATGTTGGACTGTGCCGCCTTCCGAAATACCTTCATTTTGCGCATGTATTGTTTAATCCAATCCAGTCCACTTTATTCATATAGCACTATCTAAACAAACACAAGCTTTCCAAAGTGCTGTACACCACAACAATAAAAGACACAATAAGATAAAAAGGAATAAATAAGCTAAACACAATAGAACTAAAAGTAAGATGTATAATAATAGTAATTGCGACTATTTATCTCACAATTCTGACTTTTTTTCTCACGATTGTGAGATATAAAGTTAGAATTGCGTGATATAAAGTCGCAATTGTGAGATATAAAGTCGCAATTGTGTGTTATAAAGTCAGAATTGCGAGATATAAAGTCAGAATTGCGTGATATATAAAGTCGCAATTGCGTGTTATAAAGTCATAATTGCGTGAAATAAAGTCAGAATTGCGAGATATAAAGTCAGAATTGTGTGATATAAAGTCAGAATTGCATGTTATGAAGTCATAATTGCATGAAATAAAGTCAGAATTGTGAGATATAAAGTCAGAATTGTGTGTTATAAAGTCAGAATTGCGAGATATAAAGTTAGAATTGCGTGATATAAAGTCAGAATTGCGTGATATATAAAGTCGCAATTGCATGTTATAAAGTCATAATTGCGTGAAATAAAGTCAGAATTGAGAGATATAAAGTCACAATTGTGTGATATAAAGTTAGAATTGCATGTTATGAAGTCATAATTGCATGAAATAAAGTCAGAATTGTGAGATATAAAGTCAGAATTGCGTGAAATAAAGTCAGAATTGTGTTATAAAGTTATAGAAATGCATGAAACTGTATAAAGTCAGAATTGTGAGATTTAAACTATTTTTTAAGGGGTCTTTTTTTCCCCTTAGAATTAGCCTGATAACTCGCAATTCAGAAAAGATGTCAGAATTTCGACATATAAACTCGCAATTATGTGTTATAAAGTCAGAATTGCAAGATGAAAACTCGCAATTGTGAGAAAAAAAGTCAGAATTGTGAGATAAAAAGTCGCACTTCTGTCTTTTTTCTCAGAATTGTGATTTTATATCTCGCAATTCTGACTTAATATCTTGCAATTCTGACTTTATACCACACAATTCTGACTTTATATCACGCTATTATGACTTTATAACACACAATTGTGAGATAAAAAGTCGCAATTATTTTTTTCTTTTTTTTTATTCAGTGGCGGAAACAAGCTTCCATAACCTGGTGTTATAAGCCAGAGTAAAAAGATGGGTTTTGGGCAAAGACTTAAAATGAGACAGTGAGGAGGCTTGACTGATGTGTAGTGGCAGTACATGCCAAAGTTTTGGAGCTGCAAGAGCAAAAGCTCGTTCTCCTCCATGTTTTAGCCTAGTCCTAGGCACCGAGGAGCAGCTGATAAGCTGTCCTGAGAGAACAGCTGGGAATGTAGGGGTGCGCGGTACGGTGGGGCAAGGCCATTCAAAGCTTTAAAAGCAAATAAAAGGAGTTTAAAATGAATCCTAAAATGAACAGGCAGCCAGTGGAGTGAATCTAAAATAGCTGAAATGTGATCATACTTTCTTGTGCCTGTTAAGAGCAACCAATATTTTGTGCTGTTATCATGCACATTGCATGTAAAAATATTTGTATCCATTGCTATTGGTTTTAGCACATAATTGAGAAATCAGGAGTACTTGTCATTTTTGAATATTGGAAATGCTATAATGAGGCATGCACAATTATTTGCAAGAGTCTTTCCCAAAGCCGGATGCGTTATATGGTGTATGTGATGTGGAGTTGGAAGTGTCTGCGCTGGTTATTAGTTGTGTTGGGTGTTGATGCCCTCAAGGCTTGCTTGTTTTGCAATAGCAGAACCGGTCTGCAGAAATCGTTTAAAGCTAAAGGAGAATGTTATGCTGACACACGTTGTGCCTAATTTGGATTGACGTCAACCTGTGTGACTTTCACTCAACTGTATAGATTTACTCTGACAATTCAATGAGACATTGTGTAAAACTGGGACAAAAACGAAACTCTTTCATTCCTTTTCAAAAGAATACCGGCAGACGAACAATGTCTGTTGCTCTTGGAGACCTGAATCAGATGCGGGTCACCTCGATTGAACTTTGTGTGCATCAATAAATAGAGCTCTGGATTTTTTTTATTCAAATGAAACTGAACTCAGTGTACACAGCTTACTATGATTGACAGGTGTTTTGACACAATATTTGCACAATATCATGCTGTCAACGTACTTTGGTGTTAAAACAGGAATCTGTTATTGATAGTGAGCATTTAAAACCTTTTAACTTGTGCCTTCCTTTGTAACGTATGGCTTGTAAGGGAATGTTTGGGAAACCTGTTTGACATTGGTGATTAGTTTTGCGATTTAGCAAGTCAGCAACAATCTGCCTGATGCTGATCATTTTGAGTTTGTTTGTGAATCAGACTACTCTTGTTGCACTGTGTCTGTGTGCTCAACATAATAGAAAGACTGCATAATTCTGCTTATATTGGTATAAATTTGCAGCAACCAATTTGTCTCTCACATCAAATTCAATCTATACTGTAAACAAGTCAGATGAAGTTGTTTATTTGCTGTTAAATCTGTACCAGATTATTTTTATTGTAGTATGGAGTTCTATCTGCATCTGTAAAAACGTGTAGTTTTGTCATTTTATTAAGTTTTAATTTTATAGGTGCGCCTATTATGCTGGGTATATGTGACAAATCAGAGCAGCGTAGGCCAATCACAACAGACTGGGTCATTAGACCAATCACAACAGACTGGGTCATTTGACCAATCACAGACTGGGTCATTTGACCAATCACAACAGACTGGGTCATTTGACCAATCAGAGCAGAGTAAACCAATCACTACAGACCGGGTCATTCGGCCAATGACAGCAGACTGGGTCTTTTGACCAATCAGAGTAGACTATTCACAACAGACTGGGCCATCTGTCCAATCAGAGTAGACCAATCACAACAAACTGGGTCTTTTGACCAATAAGGGCAGAGGAGGCCAATCACAACAGATTGGGTCATTTTACCAATCATAACAGACTGGGTCATTTAGCCAATCACAACTGACTGGGTCATTTGGCCAATCACAACAGACTGGGTCATTTGACCAATCACAACTGACTGGGTCATTTGGCCAATCACAACTGACTGGGTCATTTGACCAATCACAACAGACTGGGTCATCTGACCAATCAGAGCAGAGTAAACCAATCACTACAGACCGGGTCATCTGACCAATCACAACAAACTGGGTCATTTGACCAATCAGAGCAGAGTAGACCAATCACTACAGACTGGGTCATTCAGCCAATCACAACAGGCTGGGTCTTTTGACCAATAAGGGCAGAGTTGGCCAATCACAACAGCCTGGCCAATCAGAGCAGAGTAGACCCATCAAAACAGACTGGGTCATCTGACCAATTAGAGCAGAGTAGACCAATCACAACAGATTGGGTCATTTGACCAATCAGAATAGAGTAGACCAATCACTACAGACTGGGTCATCTGACCAATCACAACAGAGTGTGACCATTATTTTTTAAAATCGGTTTGTATTGGCATTTTGTTGAGTGTGTGTGTTTCTGTGTGTGTCTATGTCGGACTAACCCATTTCACCTCTTCTTGAATTAGTTTGTGTGTGTGTCCTCAAACCGACGTATTGAACTAACTTCTTGTTGGATGTTTGCTTGTTTCTCTCTGTCGTTTGGTCTGGGAACGCTCAGCGGTCTCCTGGCCCAGGGAGAGGTTCCCCAATGGGACGACCCTGAAGCGGGATCCATAGCTATTAACAAGCCGGCGTCGCGCCACTTCTATCCCATCGCCCTTCTGCTCGTCAGCTCGCACCTGCTGGTGGTGTGGCTCATTTTAAGTCTTGTTTTTTTGCTTGCAAAGTACCAATAAACTGCTGATTATGCTATAACCCCGCTGCGTCTAACTTCTTCCTTGCTTCCTCGAGTGGTTCTCTCTGTCTTCACCAATTACTCTGTGTTTCGTAGTACGGGACTGGCTGATGTATGTTTACGGGGATTTGATGTTTTATCGCTACTAGCAACTAACAGGTTTTGGGTAATATTTCTTTGTTTGGACCCTCATGTCTTCCACCCTCATGTTATTTTCTTAGTGAAGCATGAACTCTCTCACACAGGTTTGGAAAGGCATTTAAATGATACCTGAATGTTCATTCTGAGTGAACCGTTCCTTTAAGTAAAACCAAAACCAAATGTTTTTGTTGATCTTAAATCATTTCAGCAGATACACGTTTCCCATCAGAGGACGTTTTTGTTTTCGTCTCCATGAGCGTCGTCACGGATCTTCTTCATTGCGCTTTCATAATTGCAGTGTCATTTATTGAGTAGATGTAAATGTTTCCTCATTCTTTGCATATTAACTGGCAGGAAGAAACACTGAAGCCTTTGCACTGTTGTTTTGGATAGTTTATGATTTCATCGTCCTCATCATCACCCCTTCCCTTGTTCTTTCTTTCTTTCTTTCTTTCTGTCTTCATCTTCCCCTCATCAGAGAAGGCTGCCGGATTGAGAATGTGCAAAAGAATATAAAGTGCAGAAAATATGCTTTCAACATGCTCCAGCTGATGGCCTTTCCCAAATACTACCGGCCTCCCGAGGGGACGTATGGGAAGGTGGACTCGTGAAACGCCAGTATTAATATCTAGAGATGCAGTGAGGTTCAAAAGTCCACATTGAACATCTTGGATGTAAAATTTGGAAAGTAAAATAGAAAAAAAAATGGAATTACTTTAAAAAAAGCAAGAATTTATTTATAAATAATGCTTAAATGACAGAAGCACTTGAGCAAAACCTTATATAGCAAATACTTCATTGCCCGGTTTCACAGACAAGGTTTAGACCTAAAGTTTCAGACTGAAATGCATGTTTGAGCTGTTTTACTGATCATATCTGATCATATCACTGATCATATCACACTGATAATTCTTAAATGATGTCTGTGTTATTTTGTCTGAAGATGCTCACTAGTAATGTTTTTAAGGCATGCTAATAGAAGCTACATAAATGTCTTGCTTCAGATTACACGATTTTGACTCTTAAAAACTTGTCGTGTCGTGGACAAGATGTCAGACTTCAGGTTGTTTCCCGACCAGTCATAGCGTGCCGTCTCACACGTACACATACACTCGCACACACACGTACACACGTTAAACATGCTAGTGATGTTGTGAAGCATCGCAGACTCTGTGTCGGTTGTCGTCCTCTGACACACTATACGAGATGCCCGTTTTCGTTTACGAATCCCCACAACACCCTACGTGAAACGGATCGAGCTAAAATCGTGTAACCAGGCATTAATTGACCTAAGGCCTAATCCTATCTTAAAGGGATAGTTCACTTTGAAAGTAATTTTTGGTGTGTTTTAGGTTACCTCAAGGGCATTCAAGATGTAGGTGTTTTTGTTCCCGCAGTATTTTCAATTTTGATATTTTTAGGTCAAACCGTTCTTGTCCGTCAGTCATATAATGGAGGTCTATGGTCACCACCTCAAAGTGCATGCACAGAGAAGTCCAAATTAAACATGATTTAATGACTCGTAAATGTAAGTACACATTGATGGCCTAAGACACGAAACGAGTGGTTTGTGTGAGAAAACGAACAGTATTTATATCGTTTTTACCTCTTGTAACCACAGCCACAGTCGAGAGATCACTTCCGGGGCTTTCCGGCACTTTCGCAGACCAAAACACCCTCGCCCTCAGAGTACTTGGACGTGACTGTGATTACAAGAGGTAAAACGTTATAAATAGTGTTCGTTTTCTCACACAAACCACTCGTTTCGTGTCTTAGGCCATCAATGTGTACTTACATTTACGAGTCATTAAATCATGTTTAATTTGGATTTCTCTGTGCATGCTCTTTGAGGTGGTGACCATAGACTGCCATTATATGACTGACAGACACGAACGGTTTGATCTAAAAATATCAAAATTGAAACTACTGCGGAAACAAAGACACCAACATCTTGGATGCCCTTGAGGTGAGCTAAAACACACCAAAAATTAATTTCAAAGTGAACTATCCCTTTAATCTAAACCCTGTCTGTGATATCGGGCCAATTTCTTTTAATTTAAATTTTCACTCACCATGTTGTAAGTTTCAGACTTTTGAACTCTGCTGTGTGTGTGTGTGTGCATACAGTATGTGTGCATATGAACATTACTTCCAATGAGAAGCATAAAAGTTGCTTCTTTACATTTTTTTTATGTTTTAACTATGCAGAATGTATTCAAACAGAATCTTTTTTATGGTTTCAAGAAACAATGCGGTGCATTATTTAAAAATTATTTAAAAATACTAAATGTAAACTATAGTAAATATATACTTCTTTTTTTACATGTCAAATGTGTACAAATGTTTTCTATTGCAGGTGAAAAGAAAGCGATGGTTCTGAATATGTAGCTTTGAATGCCTAGTAGCTGTTTGCACCCGTCACCATCATCACGTCTGTATAGATGTGTGTCAACACCACAAATCTTTTGTTTTCTTTTTGTATTGAGGTATTTCTGAACGCACAAAAGTGTGTACTGTTTGTTTTTATAATTGTGTTGGAATATAAATCCATTTCACTGTCATGTACGTTTGTTTTATTATGATTCTTGGACATGTTTCTTTAATTTTGCACTTTAATGTGTGGTATTTTTAGATGCTGATCGCGGTACAGGTGGACCAGATTCATAATGACTGATCCTTCAAGCCAAACTAAATGTTTTGGAAGAAATGCAATGTGCCTTGCACGGTTGAGTTGGTCTGATTATTCTTGCCTGATCACATTCATGTTTGTCATCCGTCAGAACAGAACGTCTCTCTGGGACGAGTGACTTGCACGTTTCAGAAACAAACAAACAAGGAAACAAAGAAAACACTTGACATTTTATCTCTGAACTTGCGCTGACCAGTTCGCTGTGAAGTCAGCTGATACATTATGCTGTTGATCTTTTGCTATACAATAGTAATTTATTGCATCAGAAGTGGAAACCATTGGTTAAAAACGTGTAGCCGCAACTTTGACTCCATCTTTTTTTCAGCTCAGCTGTCAGAATGGAAAGCACAGGATTGTGGGATATCAAACCTGGTATTAAGATGTGTTTCGGTTGAATGGATCGCAAGTGGACGACTCTAAATACAGGTGTAAAAGTCTAAAAGCTTTTTTCGACCACTTTCCACCACTTAGAGGCATTTGAAAACTCATTCAACTAGATTGCTTTCATGGTGTCTTTTTTTTTACAGTGTACAAAGGAGAAATATTACCACAGCTTATATTTTATTCTAAATTTGGTTCATGTTGGAACAATTTAAAACCTATTTGCTAATTGGGTAAGATGTTAAGACCAAAAACAAGTCTTAATATCTTACACAGTCAGTTTTGCTTAAGTAAATGTATTTTGTAGATAATATAATAGAGTTGAGCGCAGGATACATTAAAGTACTTCAGCGGGTGTTATCAGCCCCTCTAACTGGATGCGTTGTAGCCTATTACAAAAATAATAAGATTCAGAAATAGTTGTATGCATTGCCTTTAACGCATTTCCTGCTAATAGTAGTACTGGCCTTCATTTATCCTTTATGGGAGCTTGTTCATTCATAAGCACAGTTTGTAACCTCTTGACTGACAGTCCTCGCTTTTCAGGTCAGAGACCATTCAACGACGTTTCAGAAGTATGTTAATTCGCCCCGAAATGAGGGAAAGTCTGGTGTTTTCCCCCCAGGAAACAAGATTAAATAAATACCTAATGTCATTTTTCATTAAGGGATACAACCTTGACAGGCTGATTATGAGACGCGATGCAGACGAGGGGTCTTGAATCAGCCTGAAGCAGGGGTTGTATATTCGCTATAATAACCGCCACGCTATACATTATCCCGCTTCTTACATGGATACCTAGCAAATAAATCAATAATTTGACTCAAAATATTGATCTAAAAAGAAGTTTATTGCTTTAAAAAACGATTGTATTGCTTCCGCTACAGAAAATAGTCCGTTCCGTCTGTGTACTGCTTCCATGGCAACGGTTACTTAGCAAAAAATAAACAGACGCATACTACTAGAATTCTACCAAGCCAAATAAATGTATTATATAATGCGTTTTGAATTTCGACTGCAAACAAAAAGCTAAAAATACTAAGAAAAACACTTTTTTTGCAGTGCAGAAGACTTATATTCATTGTGCATTTTTTATCCTGACAAAAATGGCATGTCCTTTTATTCAGGATCCTGTAGATGAGGAGGACTTCATTCATTCGAAACGTTATAGAGTTGCCTTGGCTTTTGGCTTGCTAAGTTGGGGACATGTAATTTTCAACTATATTATTTATCTGCCTTAATTAAAGGGGTGGTTAGGCTAGCGCGAGTCAACGGTAACTGCTAACATGCCATTAAAATCCGTTTTACCCACTCCACAGAATACCAAAAAGCAAATCAATTATAACACCAAACTATCAATGTAAATGTCTGTTGAGAGAATAATGTCAGAAATCAAACTACCCTTTCATCGCATCGCAATAGCTATACTTTTCCCCCCTGTATTTATTAGCACAGTCTACAGCACACTGTGAAAAAAATATTTTCAAGATTTGTTATCACAGCATATTTTCTTTTGTCAAATCAACTTTCTAATAATTTATTTAGTTGAGATAACTTATTATTTTGAGTTTCTGATGATTAAATCAATCTCCTTCATTGTATTAACTCCCTTTTTCCAGTTCAATCAACTTAAAATTTTAAGGCAACCAGGTTACTTACTTTTTTAAGTTAAACCAACAGTATTTTTTTACAGTGCAGCGGCGGAGTGATATTAAGTTACCTAGGCAACTAAACTAGTCCCCAAATATATTGTGCTCATTGAGATGCAAGAGTAGTTTGATTTCTAACATTATTCTCTCAACAGACATTTACATCGATAGTCTGGCGTTATAATTGATTTGTTTTGGTGTACTGTGGAGTGGGTAAAACTGTTTTTAATGGCAGGCAAGCAGTTACCGTTGACTCGCGCTAGCCTAGCATCACTGATAAACAACACCCAGGCTAACTTGAAAATGTGGACCGTCTAAAATACTGAACCACCCCTTTGAGGTAGACGATGACTCAATTACTTTGTTGTATTATTTTCATGTTATTATCATTGTGAATTCGCTGCTTTTATTCAATCTGTGTAGGCCCATGTAAAAAGGCAGGCAGCACTAACGTTATATAAGGTGACTTGACTTGAGGTACATTTACATCAGTAGAGGATTTATGCTTCTTTTGCCAAATACCTTTATTTGGTAGTTATATAACAGCACATTAGTAAGGCCGAAGTTCGCGGGGAAGGAGAGTGTGGCTCTTGTCCTCTTCCTGAGAGTTTCTGTGGTTTCCTGAACAATCCTCCGAGAGCCATTAAAGAGGAGTTTCACAGGATTGCAGGTCAGTGGTGTCGACATTGCTTTTAAATGAGGCTAATCTGATAAATGGTGTTCATTTGATGACACATGACTGCGACCTCTGGAAGTTAACCAAATCATTTGCATTTTCTTTAAGATCTCCAATGTGGTTGTTGGATGACATTGATGACGTGCATATTCTCAATATCTCTCCTTCCGGGAATGAAACAGGTTACTGTATGGAAGGATGTCAGATGTGTAGAGGTACATATGCCCTTAACCACCACCACCACAGCTGTTATGTAGGCCTACCCACAAATTATTCACTATTTATTTATTTCCAACGAATACAAAAATAACAGTAAATTTATACACCTATAAAGATATCTATATTAGCTAGCTATGTGAAAAGAGCATTAGACTATGGGAAAAGCTACTGCACATTTTAATAGACACTGAATGATACATATTTAATATGTCAAATGTCTGTAAAGTCATACTCTACACACCAATGAACCTTATGCTTAAAGCTTTACCTGATTATGTCTATATACTCCATTTTTAGCTATACTGCCATGTTCTTTTCCTTTGCCTGTGGTGAAAATCAAGTTTTTAATGTTGTTTATGTCTATGTGGTGTTTTAATACGCTTTAATACACAAGCCATGTGTAAATTCATAAGTCGACAGTCGAGTATTTTCTCCTTAAAACTGCAGTGAACCAAAGACAGTCTCAAACACACGATCTGAAATCGCTGGTGTTTCTGACGTCACACACTACCAACCAATCAGATCAATGTGTGATTGTCAACGAGTGTATCTCTGAGCTGAGTGAGTGAGTGGAGGCGGGGCTCATTTGCATATTCATAGAACCGTGTATACTAAATGAGGCATGAGTGCCGAGTTACATTCAAGCTATTTTAAGGAACGAATATTTTTTTTCTTTGAATTAATGTTATTTTAGAGATCAAATATGAATTTTAAGGCAAAAATATTATTAACCCTCCTTATTGAAATGGGCCGTGATCACATCAGCTCAACATCAGGTAAGCAGCTAAATAACTCATGCTGAAATAATTCAATCATTATTTTCATCTTGCTGATTTATATTTCATAATCTATCACGGTGACATGAACAAGTATTTAGCTCACATGGGATAGGCGTGGAGTTCAAAGTAAACTTCCACAGGACATTCCTCCTTGGATAAGCAAAATAATAGATCTTTGTTCCTTTAAGTTTTTTTTAAATTTTGATATCAGGCCTTACGTTTCCTCCAGACGGAGTCATTATCAGTGGCTGATTTCTCTTTTTAAATCAACCTTTTGTAATCCACTTCAGAGCAAATGCGTACGTATTGTGACAAGAAACCAATCCGATTCACCTCGACATGCCAACAAACTGTTTCTGTTAATAAAACATGCTTTAATGTAGCAATACATGGAATATAAAACTATATAAAAGCTATATTACATTAAACAATTTTTAATATTTCACCTTAAAATTCTGTACATTTCGAAGACATTTACAGTTGAAAAATTATTCACAAAACCCCTTGTTAAAAAATATATTCTTACAGTATTAACAAAGTGACACTTTCAGAGTGATATAAATAGTGATAAAAAAGATAATAGCATAATTTAAAATGATAATAGATAAATGAGCTTATTGTGCATGCAATCAGTGAGATAAAGTATGATTCTAAACACATGTTGCACTTGCATTCGGTTCTCCCTGGCAAACTGAAGACAGTTTCTGGAGGAATGTCTTCATCCTCTCAAAGAAAACCGTGGAGTTGGCGAGTTCCTGTTCACAGTAGTACGTTTTTTTTTCACACTCCTGTAGAAGCAGTCCAAACACAAACTCAGCAACATGACCGTCATTTATTATACGTGTCAATATCATTCAGAATCAAAGATTCGGATCCTTTCCGATTCATGACTGTGAACTTAAATTGGGATAACAGGACGATTCGTTTAATAAAATCAGCCCACTGGAACAAACATTGAATCAGTTTGAACTAATTGTGCACAACTTTATATATAATATTATATATATTATATTATATTATGATATAATATTTCACACAAGTGTACTAATAATAAAACAGTTTATATATATATATATATATATATATATATATATATATATATATATATACATGTATATATATATGGGCTGTCAAAACGATTAATCGCGATTAATCACATCCAAAATAAAAGTTTGGGTTTACATGATATATGTGGGGGCACTGTGTATAATTATATATATATATATGCACACACATGCTTGTATATATTTAAGAAATATTTTCATGTATGTTCTGTATATAGATTTATATATAATTTATATTATATGTAAATATAAATATTTTATATATAAATAATTTTTTTTTTCTTAAATATACATGCATGTGTGTGTTTTATATATACACAAAATAATTATACACAGTGCCCCCACATATATTATGTCAACAGAAACTTTTATTTTGGATGCGATTAATTGCGATTAATCGTTTTGACAGCCCTAATATATATATATATATATATATATATATATATATATAAATAAATAATAATAATTATTATTATTATTATAAGTATTATTACTTCACCCCAAAATGAAAATTATCCCATAATTGACTCGCCCTCACAACCAAACATAATTGGAGTTATAAAAAATATCCTGGCTTTCCAAGCTGTATATGGGAGTAAATGTGGGACAAAGCCCATAAAAGTGCATCCATCCTTTATAAAAGTAATCCATACGACTCCAGGGGGTTATTAAAAGCCTTCTGAGGTGAAGCCATGCGTTTGTGTAAGAAAAATATACGTTTATATAACTTAATAATCTATCATCACTGGCTTACGGCAACATTCAAGAGAGAGTTGCGTTTTGAAGAGTGACCTCTGACCTAGGATGGCTTGAGAGCGAGTAAATCATGGGCTAGTTTTGAATTTTTGGGTGTTATTTTAAATGCAAATTTCTTTAATGCCAAGGTTGATTATTAATATAATCTAATGTTTCTAGAAATACTCCATATATTGTGTGTATTGACATGTTTAGGAGTCAAGATGATTTACAATTGTCCTGCCTCAATATTTAGTTAACTCTGAATGATGCACAACCCCGACACACAGCTTTAACTTGCAGTTCTTATGCAGACTTACATATTCTTTTAAGGTTTGCTCTATCAGGGGATGGAAATAATTGTCTGGGTCTTCTTCATACAAGAGAACGTTCATCTCCATAAGAAAACAGTCGATAAGTTTATGTGTGCATTCCTGCAAACAAACACAATGACACTGGATTGGCTTTATGCAGGACTCCATGCCAGTGTTACCAAACTCATTTGTTTGCTTACATTTCATCCAAATGTTTTCATTTCCTTTCGTTATGTAAGTGAACTTACATTGATATTCTCAGTATTTGGAGTGTACAAGGTTGCATTGGATTTCTGGAAAAGAAGATGTTTGGAAATTAGGATTCTGAATAATGGTTTGTGTATAATATACACTCACCTAAAGGATTATTAGGAACACCGTACTAATACTGTGTTTGACCCGTCGTTCGCCTTCAGAACTTCATTAATTCTACGTGGCTTTGATTCAACAAGCATTCTTTAGAAATGTTGGCCCATATTGACATGATTGATGGAGATTTGTGGGATGAACATCCAGGATATGAAGCTCCCGTTCCACCACATCCCAAAGATGATCTATTGGGTTGAGATCTGGTGACTGTGGGGGCCATTTTAGTGCAGTCAACTCATTGACATGTTCAAGAAACCAATTTGAAATGATTCAAGCTTTGTTGCAAGGTGGATTATCCTGCTGGAAGTAGCCATCAGAGGATGTGGGACATGGTGGCCATAAAGGGATTGACATGCTCAGAAACAATGCTCAGGTTTTGGCCCCAATTGGCACTAAGGGGCCTAAAGTGTGCCAAGAAAACATCCCCCACACCATTACACCACCACCACCAGCCTGCACAGTGGTAACAAGGCATGATGGATCCATGTTCAAATTCTGACTCTACCATCTGAACGTCTCCACAGAAATCGAGACTCATCAGACCAGGCAACATTTTTCCAGTCTTCAACTGTCCAATTTTGGTGAGCTCTTGCTAATTGTCGCCTCTTTTTCCTATTTGTAGTGTAGATGAGTGGTACCCGGTGGGGTCTTCTGCTGTTGTAGCCCATCCGCCTCAAGGTTGTGCGTGTTGTGGCTTCACAAATGCTTCGCTGCATACCTCGGTTGTAACGAGTGGTTATTTCAGTCAAAGTCGCTCTTCTATCAGCTTGAATCAGTCGGCCCGTTCTCCTCTGACCTCTCGCATCAACAAGGCATTTTCGCCCACAGGACTGCCGCATACTGGATGTTTTTCCCTTTTCACACCATTCTTTGTTAACCCCCCTAATAGTTGTGTGTGAAAATCCCAGTAACTGAGCAGATTGTGAAATACTCAGTCACCAACAACCATGCCACGCTAAAAATTGCTTAAATCCCCTTTCTTTCCCATTCTGACATTCAGTTTGGAGTTCAGGAGATTGTCTAGACCAGGACCACACCCCTTAATGCATTGAAGCACCCGCCATGTGATTGGCCGATTGATTGCATTAATGAGAAACTGAACCGGTGTTCCTAATAATCCTTTAGGTGAGTGTTAATATATATATATATGCAGGTAAAAGACTGCAGAAAACATAGGTATTGTGACAAAACTAAGATAAATCGACTGTGCAGTTTCTCCTTAAAGGAGAAAGGAGTTCTCCTTTAAGTTGCACAATCCATTAAAATATCATATTTCATGCTTACCTTGAATACATCCTCTGTCCCTTCTAGTGCATTCTGGAGGTCTTGCAGAGCCTGCATTGCCTGACCTTCAGCCACGGGCAATAGAGCACTTAGACAGCTGAACATACACACAACACATAAACAGAATCGTTATGGCGTCGGTTAGAAATGCTCAATATTCCAGAAATCCACCATTACACACAATACACATGCAACGCCAAGCGCTGTGATCTCAACTAACGAGTAACAGACATTTAGCCGTTTTTTCCATGACCCTTTACTCGTCCCCACCCGTGTTTCACTGCGTTCTGTTGCTCTTCTGAACACAAAGCTTATGTTTAAGCACAAACCCTGACACAATGCAGCTCATGCCTCTGTTCCTAAACCTAGTGCACCTCTTTGCTGTCTATATTACATCCCAGAGAAACGAGCACTTTTAATGGACTGATTCGAAACACTTAAAAGTGTGGGTTTGGTTAGATTTTTAATCTTTCTTCTGCTCACCAAGTCATCAAAAATAGTGAAAATAGAAATATGGTGAAATATTATTACAATTTAAAATGAGTGAATATAATAATTTATTCCTGTGAATTTTCAGCATCATTACTCCAGTCTTAGTGTCACATGACCCTTCAGAAATCACTCTAATATGATGTGATGGCATTCCTGATTATTACCAGTAATGAAATATCCAGTACATCTGTGTGTTGTGCAAGGCACTGATTTCAATAGAGGCTGGTCATATCAGGTTACTAAACTAATAACACAGTCCTCTAATAGCAGGAAATATCCACACACAGTACACAGATGTTCACCAGAATAATCAGATACTTGGCATTTTTTAACGAATTATGAATATAAATCATCGACATTTCACTTTTTTTAAGGAGGCCTAATGCATTATAGTGTCATCATGTGCACTTTAGCCAAAAGGAGGTATTTTAGAGCAGGGTAAACTTTTAGAAGAAAAACTTCGATAGAAGCTCTGTCAGGCACTTCATATATAGTTCATTTCATAAATTTAGTCCAAAAATGTTTAGTTTTTTTTAAATCATTTAAACATCAATTAAACTGTTCGTAAACATACTTTATCACCAACATTTTTTAAATAACCGAAAACATTAAAGTATAATGCAATAATTTAGGACATTTCTCCTTTATACGGAACCTTTAACTATTTCCCCGCCAAAAAACAAAACAAAACAAAAAAACGGCCCCTGGAATATTATCTTGCATGATTATCTGAACATGCAATATATCAAAGGAAAGAAGAGAGCAAAACAAAACAACCCGCATCGCTTTATTCAAGCTGCATGCATTCCTTTTTTATCAACACTGTATACTCTAAAAAATGACTCTAAAAACAACCCAAATTTGGGTCAAGTATGGACAAACCCAGCTATTGGGTTATATTTTGTAATGATATTTTTAACCCAACGGTATTTTTTGTCCATATTTGATACAAATTTGGAGCATTTTTAGAGTGTACGTTTCATAAACAGAACATAGCGCCCCCTACCATATAACTCAAAACACAGATTGCCGGAAGTTTCCATCAATGGCGGGGAAAGAGTTAAAAGTGAGTCAAGTTTTATACAACTTTTTTTTTCACCGCCATTGTGATGATGGAATTGAAATCTAAATCTGATATCTAGGTCACAATTCTCCACCCTTTCCATTGTGAGAAAATTGAAAAGGCCAAACAACTTAGTGCCAATTGCAGACTGTAGTGTGGTTTGCTCCAGGCATGGCGAGGCAGAGATTGCTCTTGTAGGTTCATATTACAGGTCGAGTGGCAATATGATGAAGACGTGCACACTTAGCTATGCACGCTGTAGTCGGGACGGCACCAGATAAAGGGCCATTTAAAATGGACTTCAGAAATCACAGATTATCCAGTGCATCTAGTGCGTCAGATTGCTCACATCACATGCTGATGTTGTCACAAGGGCTGTAACTCAAGAACTATAAAGAGTCAAAAGTCCAATTAGACAAATGTCGTATACATACAGTATATATACACTCTAAAAAATGCTGGGTTGTTTCAACCCACATTTGGGTCAAATATGGCCAAACCCAAATGTTGGGTTAAAAATGGAATTAAAAAATTTGAAGTTGAAAGTGAAAGTTAAAATTTTAAATTACATTTTTAACCCAATATTTGGGGTTTGTTCATATTTGACCCAAATTTGGGTTGAAACAACCCAGCATTTTTAGAGTGTGTGTATATATATATGAGGGTAGATCTGAACTGTGTTCTCAAGGTTTTTTCTTTCATAAACATCAGGTCGGGGAAAGTTGTATCATGCGTTTTATATTATTATGTTATACAAATGACTCAGCACATCATGGCCAAAACGACTGGTTTTCTTCTACAATGCTGGGTTGTTTCAACCCAAATTTGGGTCAAATATGGCCAAACCCAAATGTGGGTTAAAAATGTAATTTAAAAAAGGAAATTTGAATTTAAAATGAATTTAAAAATGTAATTAAATTCAGTTGAAAGTGAAAGTTGAAGTTGGGTTAAAATTTTAAACTACATTTTTAACCCAACATTTGGGTTTGTCCATATTTGACCCAAATTTGGGTTGAAACAACTCAGCAATTTTTACAGTGTATATTTGCTGTTTCAAGAATTGTTCTCACGCATGCGTCGATGCGCTCTCGTGAACTCGTTTTTTTTTTTTGCACACAAAAAGTATTCTCGCAATATAATTTTCATTTTTGGGTGAATTATCCTTTTAAATTATCAACATGACCTGTTATTGGGACATATTTCCACAAAAGGTGTTACATTTAGTTTTTTTTTTTTTTTTCCCAATGCAATAATAATGATTTTCCAGCGCTGTAATGAAATAAGTACTAAGAAGAAAATAGTATTTCAGTCAAAATGCACAATCTTTGGCATTATTTGTGCAATTTCTAAGCGAAAATTTGACAACTGGTTTCTGCAACCCACTTTATGGTTTGCGCAAGATTAACACATAATTAGCAAAAGAAATAAGCAGTCTAATTTCTTTGATATACCTCAGAATTAAGATAGAATTCCAAACCTCTGAGTTCGAAAGGCATTCCATGTGATTCTCAAAGCACCAAGGGTTACAAACACATCTTCCAGTTCTCTGTAAACGAAATCACACATGTATTTTAACACTCAGAAGGCTGCCAAAAATCCCAGAGACAGAGAAGTGATTCTTTCATTTATTGGAAAGAATAACAGTTGCTGGAAAAAAAAGTGCACAGTATGCGGAAACAAAAATATAAATGCTGAACTACTGTAAATGAATGCACAAGGGTATCGTTCATTGAGAAACACCGATATATTATGTTATAGTGTTTACAACTGTATAATGTTATAGTGTTTGTATGTTTAGTGTTTACCAAGTGAACATGCATGTTTCTGGCAAGCCATATATTCCTTAAACCTATATAGTATGGCAAAATACTAATATTTTTAGTTTGTGTTTACATAATATTTGTGGTTGCACTTTGTATAATTATTGTGTAGCCTAGCTGTATAAATACACTCACATGCATGTGTATTTAAGGAAAAAATGATTTATGTATAAAATATGTATATTTATGTATATTATAAATTATATATACATCTATATACAGTATTGACATGAAAATATTTCTTAAATATAAACAAGCAGTGTATATATATATATATATATATATATATATATATATATAAAATAATTAAACACAGTGCACCCACATATATTATGTAAACACAAACTTTTATTTTGGATGTGATTAATCGTGATTAATCATTTGACAGCCCTAATTTTAAGTTATATTGCGCTTTTTAGATATAATATCAGCTGGAATGTTAAAAAAAGTGTTAAATAAATATTTTTAAATTG
Source organism: Cyprinella venusta (assembly GCA_038021265.1). Lineage (NCBI taxonomy): Eukaryota > Metazoa > Chordata > Actinopteri > Cypriniformes > Leuciscidae > Cyprinella > Cyprinella venusta. The sequence continues at coordinate 3,689,002 of CM075866.1, read as the reverse complement.
CAGTTTTTTCTTTAAAAAGCGAGACAAAATAGTAAAAAGCATTGAATTTTAAATTTATGCAATGGTGAAAAAATGGCAAAATAAATGGGAAAAAAATGCACACAAAAAAACTTCCTTTCAGTGCATCACTAGATAATTATTAGCATTCAGTATCAATTTCAGTTTCACTTATAACTTTTCATTACATACTAGTACTTGCTTATTAGATATTACATCTTATGATATTCTCCCTGGTCACAAAGCACATTTTTGCCATTGACATGTAGTTTAGATATCAACAATTTACTTTTTTTTTTTTTTTACCAGTAACTATTAATTAAGAGTCAGTAACAGTATATCAGTAATCTTTATTACAAATGGATTTTGTTAACCATTCCGGTTTTCCTATATGAATAAAGACACTAATCCCTACAATAAGTAACATTTAAAAGCTTAGTTAAAAAGTCAAATGTATTACGGTTAATCTATAGAGTAGCTAATCCGACTAGTCTTTACAGTTTTTGTTACTGTACTGTACAACTGTGATAGTTACTAGTGTCTAACAATTGCATAGCCCATTACTTCCAAATAAACAGTAAGACTAGATCAAACTAGTCAATAGATTGGTAAATGTACAATCTGTTGCCAGTGACAGTGGAATAGTCTCTATGTAGCATTAAAAATTACAAATAACCAGTTAGTGCTGAAATTAAAAATGATAGTAGTCACTATTGGATTATTTACTTAAAAAAGAAATAAGCTACTAGTAACATAGCCTATACATACTAATAGTTTAAAGGAATGTTAGATATTAAAATGGCCTGCCATAAAGACTCGCAGTCACAGAAATGAATACTGAGCAATATTTCAAGATCAACAAGCAACGTGAAGTGCGCGTGCACCTGCAAGCCTGATTGAGATTGACATGCAAATTTTAAAGTGCGTTTTCGTCATTGTATTTAACGCTTTAGTGCACAATGCGCGCACTGTAATCTGATGTCTATATACAACATAGTATAATAGCAAAAACGCAGGGGCGTATTTATTAGCCTACATAAAGTAAAATGCCCAAAATATATACTGTAAAATAACATTTAATAGATTCGAGCCTTCTTGGTACATATTAAAATTATTTTTTAAATAGATATCATATATATCCTAAACACTTCAGCAAGAATAGAAATAGACATTTTGTCTATAAATGTCCGATTAAAATGGTCTCCCTGCATATTTTATATATAGGCTACCTACGTTAAAAAGGGACGTTTTACAGCCATGCTCTTCGACATATTTACAACGTGGTTCAATTATATATTTTGTACATATTTGAGATTTTACTCGCAAAGGGTCATGCATGCTCTCCATTGTCGATATAAATGCATTCAACACATTAATTTGACAATCTCTGAGGGACATTAAAGTGCACAGTGCTCATTTCCTACCCTTGCTTTTAGTTTTGGTGGCCTATTCCAAAATCCTGCGATGAAGGCGATGAAAAAGGTCATTAAAATCATCGAAACGAGCTTGTTGGTTGGCCAACCACAACAGTTGCGTGAAGTTCACATGGTTTCGCTGTGTAAAAGTCCTGGTAGTATGTCATTGATGTGTAGAAAATCCTATTGATTACTCCAGTTGGATATTAATCCATGAGTGCACACTGAAGGCTTGTTCCTCCGAGTGCGCACTGAGCAAATCTGCGACTGGAAACACTGTCTCTCTCTCACACACACACGCCCATCGCAGCCTGTGGACAGAGCCCTTTCACTTTAAGAACATGCGTGTTTTCTCTAGCAAGTGCAACGCGAGTCCTCTTCCTTTTATGTAACTCAGCAACTGGTTTGTTTGGGTGTTAAAAATACATACATAATAATCTCAGATACATAAAGAATCAAGCTAATGCACGCGCATCGCTGTTGGAAGGTTTAAAGTCCACTGACATAAGACGATAGGTTGCTTGAGTTGTTAAATTTGTCATTTATGTAAGAAATGAATAGCATTTTGGAGAAATACGATTAAAATTATTTTCCAGTCGCTTGAGACTCCAGGCATTAATCTTTAACTTTGACTTGAAAAAAAAAAAAAAGTTTTATTTTATGTAGACCGGTTCGCCCTCTTATGGGCCATGTTGACATCACATCGTATCATGAAATTTACTGCTAGTACTAATATAACCATAAAATTAAGTTTATTTAGGGCATTTAGTCAATGCCACAAGCGCTTTAGGAAACATAAACATAGTTATCAATCGAGTGCCGAAGTGATGACGTCAATTTGTAGGACAACTCGGAAGTCAGCCGCGCTCGGGTTCCCTCGATCGAAAAGCTATGCATTTTCCCCATAGACTTTTGGAAAATCGCAAAAAATAAGATCTGTGTTCAACAAAGGGTTGTGACCCTTACACGTTTTGTCTATCAAGATAATCGTTACAAGTTAATCCAAAATGTATACATTTTGAAGCCTATAAAGTTTTTTTTAACACAAGCAGACACAATAAAGCTTAAAAAAACACAAGCAGGTTATAACTGTGTGTTTTATGTCATATCAAAAACGTGAAAATATTTAGAGGCTTTGTTCAACACAGACCTTATTTCAGGCGATTCAGCAAAAAACCCGCTCAAAAATCCTTAGAGTAGAGCGAGGGAACCGGGAGTGCTAAAATGCTAACTCACTTCCGCGTTTTGGACTACAGAGTGACGTCGTAACTTTGGATGCAAACTTTTTAAAACTTAGAATGTTTTAAAGCATCGAAAATATATGTTGGTCTAAAAATAACAAAAACTACGACTTTATTCAGCATTGTATTGTCTTCCGGTTCAGTCTGAGGGAGTTTAAGGATTTCCACACAGAGGAAGACTGGCATTTATTTTGCCCAGCCATATTTATTTGAACCCGAGTACACGGACGCACCAGACACACGTCAAGCCGCGTCCTACGTCAGCAGCGGCACTGAACGCGGATCCACAACATAAATGGAAGACAATACAATGCTGAATATAGTCGTAGTTTTTGTTATTTTTAAACCAAAATGTATTTTCGATGCTTCAAAACATTGTAGCTAACCCACTGATGTCACTGATGTCACTGATGGACTAATTTGATGATGTCTTTATTTTAGGGCTGTCAAACGATTAATTGCGATCAATCTCATCCAAAATAAAAATTTGTGTTTACATAGAATTTATTCTTAAATACTTGAAATATTTCTTAAATACAAGCATGTGTGTGTATTTATATATATATATATATATATATATATATATATATATATATATATATATATATATATATATTTATACACATTGCACCTACATATTTTATGTAAACACAAACTTTTATTTTGGATGTGATTAATCGCGATTAATCGTTTGACAGCCCTACTTTATTTCCTTTCTGGACAAGGAGAGCATACCGGATATAGAGCTCTCAGACTGAATCTAAAATATCTTAAACTGTGTTCTGAAGATGAACGGAGGTCTTACTGGCTTGGAACGACATGAGGGTGAGTACTGACATAATTTTCATTTTTGGGTGAACTGTCCCCCTTAAGAGTGTCTATTATATGGTTGTATGTGGGTTTATGAGATGGAGGCTGAAAAACACTGAAAGAAACAGCTTTGGTGTGAAACAGCAGGAGTTAGTAAACCAACTTAATACCGGCAGTGGCACCTATTGGTGTGAATGCAATAAATCCAAAACAGCGAGTAGCCTAGGCCTACTACTAATGCATTAACCACTGCATTAATACATATTTGACTATATTAGAATAAAGCAAAAGTTTACATTTTCAGCACATCACTTTCACTAACCCTTGCACTGTTCCTGTACATCCTTAAAATACAATTTCCTTTGAAATAACGTATAAATGTAGTGTTGGTGTCCTAACAGCTGATAACTTTAGTCTGGTCTGCATTATTGTTATTATTATATTTAAAAGGCATAAAAATCCCATTGAAAGAAATACACAAAACAACTGACTTTTAAAAACATTTCATCAGATATATTTGCGATTCGAAAATGTCAGAAATTGCACTACAATTATGCACACATATCAATGCAGTCTCCATTTCATTAGGCAGAAACCTTTAGTTAGTAAAAGGCCAAATATCTGACGCTTGTGACCGCAAAGCTCGCGTGTTTTTCTCTTTTCTTTGGTGACTCATCTACAGCTTTTTATTGGGTCTTTCCACTCGCTCCCAAGCTCAGATTTGAGACTGAATCCTCAACCTCAGGAAGGTCTTCCTCTTCATCGTCATCATCTTCCTCCTCCTCTTCTTCATCATCATCATCCTCGTAGTCCTCATCGTCTTCATTATCCTCCTCGTCTCGGTATCCCCCTCCAGATTCCAGATTTTTCCAGTAGGAGCTGTATCCGGACGCACCGTAATCGTCTTCGTCGGCGCCAGTCTGCCGCCCAAATTTATGGGTTCGGGCTGCAAGACAAAATCATCCGGTTAATACCAGAGATTCGACTGCCTCTCCAAACTATTACTCGCCGCTGTATCAGAGTAATGTTTTTCATTTCAAAAAATATAGATCGAGAACTATAGCTTCATCCTTCCCTCGCACTTTGTAACACATCAAAATGACCCGAAGCCCAAAAATTAACTTTTTTTTCGGGCCAGAAAGCTTATTTCATTTTATTTACCTTTGAATTACTAGATTTGATCAATAAACAAAGAGTCATTTAAGCACAGTCATTTAACTTAAATAAAAAATAATACAATTTCACGCATAACCCTTTTAATTCAGCTCAAAATATCTTACATCAGGTGTTTTTGCCCGATGTAAGATATTAAAAAAGGTTTTTGCTCTGTTTTTCTGAATTAATTAGTTAATTATCTCAGAATTATGAGATATATTTTCTTGAAAAAAAAATTTCACTCTGTTTTTTATGAATTAATGAGTTATTCATAATATTTGAGATAATCAAGTCATTAGTTCAGAAAAACAGAGCAAAAACTTTTTTCCATGAAAAATTCTCTCGTATTTCTAAGATAATTAACTCGTTAATTCAGAAAAACAGAGCGAAACCTTTTTTGCATTAAAAATTCTCTCGTAATTCTGAGATTAACTCGTCAATTGAGAATAACAGAGCAAAAACTTTTTTTTTCATGAAAAATTATCTCGTAATTCTGAGATAATTAACTCGTTAATTCAGAAAAACAGAGCAAAAACTTTTTTCCAAGAAAAATTCTCATAAATCTGAGATAATTAACTCGTTAATTCAGAAAAACAGAGAAAAAAAAGCATTTTCCATGAAAAAATATCTCGTAATTCTGAGATAATTAACTCGTTAATTGAGAAAAACAGAGCAAAACCTTTTTCACATGAAAAATTATCTCTTAATTCCGAGATATTAACTCGTTAATTCAAAAAGATTTTGTTTCCTCAAGTGAATGCAATACGCTTCCTTACAAACTACAGTTAAAGCCAAAGCGACTATAACACCGATGTAAGACGGCACTCACTGGACATGCTGAGATCTTTGGTCTCCTGAGTTTCATGTCCACACTTTGGGCACGGTGGAGCCTTGCCTTTCTCCTGCTTGAACACTTTGCTTCGAGCGTGATCGTCACAGAAACAAGCCTAGAACGACAGGATTTCAATTCTAGTTTGTCCAAACAAAATATGCATAGAAGCGAATTGGACAGATGAAGATCCTAACCTTGCACCGGAGACAAGAGTGCTGTCCAAGACGATTACAAGATAAACCTGAAATTGGGCCAAATATCATTAAAAGAAGATACAAAAAACAGTTTGAAGAACTCAAATCCTCATCAAGACGTACATTTATAAGTCTCTGCTTCCAAGACCTGGCAGCTCGCCTGGTGCTCAAACTGATCATCCTCGCACAGGAAGTTGCCGCAAAAAGAGCAGCGGAAAATGCGGCCACCTATACGTCACACAAGCAAACGGGACTTTATGGGTTTCTCCGACACCATTAAAGCAGTGTTTTAGTGCACTGGACACGAACGCTAGCTCTTTACCATGTTCCCATACGCTGCGGTCGCATTCGATGCAGTCTGCGTCACACAGAGGACAGGAGCAGGCGTGGGTGCTCAAGCACTTCTTCCCATGGCACACCCAGGCCTCACAGAAGTCACAGATGGCTCCCTGATGGACACAAACAGCGCACAATCAAAGGAAACGCTCCTGAAAGTGATAAGACCTGCATCTGGGTTCACTCTGCCAGAGAACAGCATGTTTAGGTATGAAACCACTTATAATGAGTCAAAATATTATGAGAAAGTGAGAAAAATACGTTTCTAATGACAGACCATAATCATAAGGGTGAATCACTTAATGCAAAATTTAAAAGGTTAAGTGAGAAAAAAAACGTTCTGGTATTTTAAAAGATTATAAGTGGAATGATTATATATAATTATTCAACAGGCGGTTGAATGCTTGATTCTGATTGGTTGGCGAACGTTCTAAGGTGTGCAATTATTTTCAGGGAAACGCTCGGCTAAAGTAGTTCCAGGCAAGTCTTGATCGCATTACGGGTCATATCACTTCGCCAAAGGATTTCAAAAGTCTTTACAGCCTACAGAACCAAAACCCAAAACGACACTGACCGAACAAATAAATATAGAAAGCAAAAGGATCAAAATGACAAATTATTTGTAAGGGGTCCTATCAGGTACAGTATATTATTTTGGACTATGGTTTGTATGACTTAAAAATTAAATTGTAGGCTACCTAAATAGTTTACAGGAATACTCCACTTTTTTTGGAAATAGGCTCATTTTATAGTATATAGTAGGGAAAATATATACTATGGACGTCAATGAGACAAGAAACTGTCTGGTTACTGATATTCTTCTAAATATCAGAAAATCGGCTGAATGGATTCGAAAACGGTAAAACTCAACAGTTTAACTCGGGGGGAGTGGTAAAATGGGCCTATTTCCCAAAAAAGTGGAGTATCCCTTTAAGCAAAACAAATGTGTTTATGTCTGATAAGCTTTTAAACACATACGAACCTGAGACGACACATCCTGCGCGATAGGCTACAGCACAAATATTTTGATTTTCCCTTATTTTCATGTTAAAAAAACACGATTGTCCCGCATTTTTCCTTTTTCTGAAGCTGGCAAGCCTAGTTTTACTTGAAAGAGCAAATGTCTGTGTTTACAGATACTTCCATTGTTTTAATAATGACGCAAGCGTTTGCACAATGCCAAAATGAAAAGTTGTCCTCTGCTCACATTCAGTTATACCAAAATAATTTAAATGACAAACACAAATCTTACATTCCATTATAAATGAATACATAATAATTTCCCCTCAACATGTAACAGAAATCTATTTAAATCGCATAAAAATGTGCCCTTTTCATGCATAACACCCGGAGAAAGCAACTGGTTAGCGTTCCCATGCATCTCAGTTAGAGCCAGGCCGATGTTATCGGTCGATATTAGGCATTTCCCAAACAGGAATCGGTATCTGCAGTTATAATGGCCGATAAATAAATATTCAAAAAATAAAATAAAAACGGACGAAACACGCTTGAACCATGTCATGAGTGTTGGAGTTGTATAGTTTGTCCACCAGAGGGCACTCAGTCATCAGTCTGTTCTGTTGTGACAATAAAAGACACAAGTTTCTTTATAAAATGCGTTATCATATTATTTTAGATAAAACTCATAAATAACTACAAATAACTAATGTTTTGTTGTGCGGTTCGGTAAAAAAAAATTATCGACCGATATATCGGATTTTAAAACCAAAAAATATTTGTATCGGTATCAGCCTTCAAAATCCTTTATCGGTCGGGCTCTAATCTCAGTGATCCAGTTTCTTGGATTCCTGTCATTTCTAGCGTCACCTGTTTAAAATGTGAAATCTGTGAGGATGTTTAGTTATGTTGACACTTACCACCATGCCCATTCCAGTGCTGTGAACGCCGGGGTGTTTTATGACACAGTCTGAAGACTTCATACATTTCGTTTTGCCTTTAAATAAAGAAACATACAATAGAACATTTGAATGTCTTAATTTCATATAGATGTATTTGCTGCTTTCTGTTCAACACATGATTCGTTATTGATCTCAAGCTGAAACAAACTGAGAGCAACAGATAAAACATTTTTGTAGGATATCCTCCCTTTTGGTAAATTCTTTAATGATCATTTCATTTCTCATTTCCCCTGACATGTTTTTTTTTTCCAGATTAAGTGCGAGAAAACACCGGAGAGGTGCCAACTGTGCAACGTTTGCCAGGAAAATGAGGGTCACTTATGTGGGTGAAAGGTGTTTTTGGGATTCAAAAGGAGGAGGTCCATCTTACCACACTGTGCACACGTGGGCAGTTTCTGCACTGAAGAACAGAAATAGCAGAAAGCTCGGTTCTTTTGACGCCTGGCAAACAGAAAAGGATATTATGTAAGGTTTAGCAGTTTATAAGTGAAAGGTAACTCGAAGCGGAAATCACAAATGAGTCGCATTACCTTTGACACTTATCACACTCCTAAAAAGACAAATGAGAAAATAGTTAGGTCAGTGCATTAATGTACCAACTGAAAAAGCCTGGTCAAAAATGCCCAAATATTCCTGTAGGTTACATCCGAGCTTTGATAGAAATTCCCAAAGGACTCTAATGTAATTTACTGATAGTATAGAGCTCATGAAACCAGTCCATAACATGTCTGTATATCAGTGCAAGTAGAAGTTGTGAAGTTAGTTTATACGGTTGATAAAGGTATAGAGAGAATTGAACATTTAAGCTCACATGTAGTCATTGTATAGCTTCATTTATTGACTCTAATATTACCTTTATATACGTGTTCATTTAAAATCTGCGTAATAATAATTGACGAACTGAAATTGTGCATGTGAGATTGTTTTAGGGTATAATAATTGCAGAAATAATTTCTAAATCATACAAATTTTATTTACTAAAAGCCATGATTTTGTCTTTTAGAATCATTTGCTGTGGAGTGACCTTATCCCGTCACATGTGTCACTTTGCTCACAGCTGATTGGTCCAAGTATGGTTTGTAACCTCTGACCTGCCCCGGACCATGTTTAAGTTACTATGGCGATGAACACTGCTAAAAGCCAAACTTTCATGGTAATCTCATCTGTCAATGCAGTGTGAGATCATGATGACTCTCTCTCTCTCTCTCACCATGCTTCCATTACACGGGTGTTTGGCCACATCAACAGCCTCTCTATTGGCCCGACTCTGTTTCTCTCGCTCCTTTCGGCTCTCGGCCTTCTTACGGGCACCAGTCTTCTTCTTAGGCATCTTTCACCTGGCAGAATGCAAATATGACACATTAAATCGAAACAAGATGAAACATATTGCGATTACCTGTTGATTCCGCTTTGCTCATTTCCACTGAACTCACATGAGGGACCTGACACCTCAATAAATTATCTTAACATCTCAACACTTATTCAAACATCCCAGCTTAACAGTCTCGTTTACGGTTTTATTTACAGTTAATGTAAATGCCATCCATACTGTCGTATAAAAAACATACCGGGATAACGGTTTAATCACGTTGAAAACAGACAGATCGCAGCTGATTCCGGCGCGTGTGTAACAGTAAATCGTCCGGCAGGAAACGTAAGGATGCGCTGTTATCAGTTCCACAAACATTTACTAACTGATGTCTATTGCACGGCACGACTCATTTAGATTGTAATACAGCATAGTTATATGATCTTGAAATATGTATATATTAAACCCCATATTTTCTATTTATTTTGAATAATCACAGGAGATGTAGTCCCGCTCCGTCACAGAGGAGGGCAACGAGCCTATGGCAACGAGTCTATTTTGCGCTGTCCGCAAGCGAGCGGTTGCCAGATAACGCTACTCTACCAAATCTACCAATTCTGGATTATTTCGTTTGAAACATTGATAACAAGAGAAGAGTCCAATATTGCATATATTTTACATATAAATAAGACTTTCAAATAATATGTAACGAAGCTTAATTAATATTTTTTACAGAAAATTGAATTAAGCAGTAGCTATATCTAAAAAAAAACTAATTTCTAAATCTGTGCTTTATTCTTTAATAGCCGATTATTTTATAATATTTATATATTATAATATGTTCATATTATTGCATCTGTTGTTTTTATATAATATGTTAATTAATTAACGCAAATATACCGTATTTGATTGGTCAGCAACTTCTCTACCTTTGTGTTCTGTTGCATTAATATTCAACAATATTATCTGCACGCATTAACACCATTAGCCTATATGAGAACTGAACCGAGCTGGACGATGACCACTGTTTTCTCCAGAGCGTCTATATAGATAAATTAACTAAATTATTAACTTTTTTTGACAGAATTATGAAATGAATCACTGAATTTACTTAAGCTGGACCATGACATTATTTTCTTCTAGATCTGTTGTACAGCAGAAACTAACTTTGGTGCATTATTTTCCTTTATTTTATCACTGTTTGAAACAATCTGCATTGTAAATTACAATACCGTGTTGATTCCGGACATTTTTATTTTATTTTTGTTTTTGTTATATATTAAATTACATTATACATCTTTGAGTTCTCTATTGCTTAATACTGAATTATATTTTGCGTTATTCTCATGATTTCTCTACAGTGTATGTTTAGTAATAATATCTGGCAACCTCGATGTCCGTCACACAGGCGCAAATGCTGCTGGGTGAATCGACATGATGGTGGACTGCATCATCTATAAGCCACTTTTAAAGGACGACGGAGTTGGACAGAGAGATGTTTCGATCTGACGGTCCTCTAGTTGCGTTGTGGGCTTGCAAAGTGATGCCGCACTCAGTATAAGAATCGTCATATACTGTAAAAGAAGTGGGATAAAGACGTTCCCCAGCTTGAAAACGGTTTGTTTGGGCTCCTTTCTGAAAACATGGCAATGTCCCTAAACCAAGCCTGCAGGAGTCTTGCTCTGTCTACGTGGCTGCTGTCCTTTTGCTTCGTGCATTTGCTGTGTTTGGACTTCACAGTGGCAGAGAAAGAGGAATGGTACACTGCTTTCGTCAACATCACTTACCTGGACCCGGTGACATCTCAAATGAAGACAGAAAAGAGTGAATGTGGCAGATATGGGGAGCACTCTCCTAAAAGAGATGCCAGGGGCTTTGTGTTCATGCCATCTCATCTGCTGGACAGACAGGCATGTGACAGTAACACTAAATTCCCCCTTCCCCATCCCAACATCCCATGGATAGCACTGATATCCAGAGGAAACTGTACCTACAGGGAGAAGATCCGACATGCTGCCGCTCTCAATGCATCTGCTGTGGTCATTTTCAATGTGGGCTTCAGCAACTCTAATGACACCATTACAATGCCACATCTCGGTAAGAGGACACAACTCTCTTTTCTTCTGCATTTGCTCTCCAATGGAGTTTTGCCTGTTAACTAATGCTAAAAGTACAAGTTGTGCACAGTATCCCAAGTTTATGTCCCACTTAACGTGTTAGTTCATCCAAAAATAAATATAAAAATGTCTCATTAATTACTTACCCCTATGTCCGTAAGACTTTTGTTCATCTTCAGAACGCAATTGAGGATTGAAAATCTGAGAGATTTCTGTCCCTCCATTGACAGTCTACGCAACTATCACTTCAAAAAAAGTTCATAAAGCGATCGTAAAACTAATCCATGTGAATTTGAGCGGTTTAGTCCAAACTTTCTGAAGAGACTTGATCACTTTACATGACGAACAGATTTAATTTAGGCTTTTATCCACATGTAAACATTGATCAGACATAAACGGAAGCTCAAACGTTGGTTCTCGTATGTCAAGCGAACATTCTTGAGCTTCTGTTTTCCACAACTGATGGGCGTTAAAGCTCTTGCCTGATCAAAAACCTGTTTTCCTTTTCTTTTTTGTAATGTCTCTCAGCCATCACTCTTTCTACAGTCTTTCTTCAAATCTTGCTCACTCTCTTCTCCCCCATCATGAGTGGGTTTGCCCCTTAGCCCTACTGCTGATTGGTTCATTCTCTCCTCTCATTGGACACACCCCTTTCTGTCGACTGGCTCACGCTCTCCTTCCCAATCATGAGTGGACACGCTCCTTACCCCTGATTGGCTACCAGTGTTGTGCTGCTCTAACCGATCCACTTCCATTAGAGTCATGAAGAGCAACAGTGTTCAGACAGAATATTCGGTTAAAGCAGATATATGCCTTTTTTACATTACAGGGATTGTTCACCCAAAAATCATCATTATTATCCCCATCCTTAACATCCCATAAGATAACATTTAGTGAGTACATTTTCAATGTTAGCATAATAATGTCATCCTTAGAAACAATATTTGCAATAGGGAAGTCCTTCCAAATTCAAAGAGAGCCGATGATGCTAATAGTTGCAGAATTTAAGTTTCTATTCTCTCTTCCCAGCCTATAAAATGTTTATTTTCGTGCCAAATTTGCTTTCATCACTTCACAAAAAAAACTCTTTTTTGAGTAATGAAAATGAAAAATCATCTGAGAAACTCTTGTGCCCATGAGCATTACACGTACATCGGGGATCGACACATCTGGGTTCAACTTAGGCTCGAGATGTTAAAGTTTCACATACTTGAACAACAGCCTAAACACACAATCTGGCTGTGTTACAGTTCAGTACAGCTGTTCTGATTTTAAGGAGGAAATGACAAACAGATGCAAGCAGGAAGTTATGATCCCAAAGCGATGTGTGCAGTCTTCAGTTTCATACGATAAATGTTAGGTGATGCTTCACATGTCCTGGAGACTTTAACAGAATGGCACAGAAGACATACATTGAAAAACTGCCCCTCTTGAAACAAGCAAAAGCACTGAAATATAGTTTAAATGTAAAAATATCAAACCTCTAAAAACATTACAAAGGATCTTGAAAACAGACAGAATTGCCCAAGTTGAAAAAAAAATATTATTTAGACAATTTAATGCATGTATTCAAATTCACACCATTCATGCTGTATTTGTTTTTTTTCTTTCTTAATTTTAGAATTTTATGTGCTGCCTTGAATACTGTATATTGGATGGATGGATAGACGGATAGATGGATGGATAGATGGATGGATAGAGGGATGGATGGATGGATGGATGGACTGACAGACGAATGGATGGATAGAGGATGGATGGATTAATAGCTGGATAATGGATGGATAGATGATTAGAAGGATGGTTGGATAAACAGACGGATGGATGATTAGAAGGATGGTTGGATAAACAGACATATGGATGGATGTATGGATGGATGGATGGATGGATGATAGAGGGTTGGATGAATGGATGGAGAGACTGACAGATGGATTGATGAATGGATAGATGATGGATGGATGGATGATTAGAAGGATGATGGATAGATTGATAGACAGATGGATGGATAGATAGATAGACAGACAGACAGACAGACAGACAGACAGATGGATGAATGGATGATAAGATGGATGGATGGATAGATAGACTGACTGACTGATGGATGGATGATTGGATGGACAGACGGATGGATGGGTAGATGGGTTGATTGATAGATGATTAGATAGACTGACAGGCAGATGGATGGATGGATGGATGGATGTTGGATGATTGGATGGATGTTGGATGGATGGATGATGGATGGATGGATGGATGGATGGATGTTGGATGATTAAATAGATGGATGGATGATTGGATGGATGTTGAATGGATGGATGGATGGATGGATGGATGGATGGATGGATGGATAGATGGATGTTGGATGATTGGATGGATGGATGTTGGATGATTGGATGGATGGATGGATGGATGGATGGATAGATGTTGGATGATTGGATGGATGGATGTTGGATGGTTAAATGGATGGATGGATGGATGTTGGATGGTTAAATGGATGGATGCATGTTGGATGATTGGATGGATGGATGCATGTTGGATGATTAAATAGATGGATGGATGATTGGATGGATGTTGGATGGTTAAATGAATGGATGGATGGATGGATGGATGGATGGATGGATGGATGTTGGATGATTAGATGGATGGATGGATGGATGCTTAAATTCTACTGGTAAAGTATGATTACAAGCTGCTTAATTAAAAAAACGAAATCTTTAAAATGATCCCATGATGGAACCTCCAAAAGTTTCCATATTTAAAGCGCCTGACAGATTCTGTGTACCACCTTTCCTTCTAAAAACATGTAGATTTGACATTTACTGATGAGGATTGTGTTCGACAGTGCTGTGTTGGTGTGTCGTGAAATACGTCGTTTGTTGCCTCTAGCACTTCCATTGAGTGAATCATTTGAGATTTGTGCCCCACGTCGTTCCTCCAGGTACGGGCGATGTGGTGGCGATCATGATTCCCGAGCCCAAAGGCCGAGAGATCGTGGCCCTGTTGGAGAAGAACATAACGGTGGCCATGCACATCAGCATCGGCACGAGGAACCTGCAGAAGTACGTGAGCCGCACCTCTGTGGTGTTCGTGTCCATCTCCTTCATCGTCCTGATGATCATCTCTCTCGCGTGGCTGGTCTTCTACTACATCCAGAGGTTCCGCTACGCCAACGCTCGAGACCGCAACCAGGTGCTGTAGAGCCACGCCAACAACACAAGCTTTACACCACAAACCTTAAAGTGAGACTTTTCAGTATAGCATGATTCATGTCTCTTGCAGAGGCGACTGGGTGACGCTGCAAAAAAGGCCTTAAGCAAGTTACAAGTACGGACCATCAGGAAGGGGGACAAGGTTTGCTTTTCTCTTCAATACAATAATGCGATAATTATAATCCAAAAACTCATTGTCCTCCCAAGTTAGTCTTTTCTTACAAAAAACATCATTTATCAATATGATCAAAGAACTTTTTTTAGTTTGTTTTTGATATAAGTCTCTTCTGCTCGATACAGTAAAAACTGTAATATTGTGAAATAATGTTTCAATTTAAAATAGATGTTTTCTATGGAAGCTTGTTTCTGCCTCTGAATAAAAAAATTAAATCAATTTTTTTTAAAAAATTGCGACTTTTTATTGCAATTACAAGATATAAAGTCTCAATTCTGAGAAATAAGGTCGCAATTGCGAGATATAAATTCGCAATTATGAGAAATAAAGTCGCTATAGAATTGACTTGTAGAATTGACTTAAAAAGACAATTCTGATCTTATAACATGCAATTGCGACTTTATATCAATCAATTCTGATTTTATACCTCGCAATTCTGAGAGAAAAAATTAAAAAAATAATTGTGACTTTTTATCTCAATTGCAAGATATAAAGTTATCAATTCTGAGGAATAAGGTCGCAATTGCGAGATATAAAGTCGCAATTATGAGAAATAAAGTCACTATAGAATTGTCTTATAAAGTCAATTCTGACTTTATAACAGGCAATTGTGACTATCAATCAATTCTGATTTTATATTTCACAATTCTGAGAAAAAAAATGTGAAAAAATAATTGCAACTTTTTATTGCAATAGTGAGATATAAAGTCACAATTCTGAGAAATATGGTCGCAATTGTGAGATATAAATTCGCAATTATGAAAAATAAAGTCGCTATAGAATCGACATATAAAATTGACTTAAGTCAATTCTGATTTTATAACACGCAATTGCGACTTTATATCAATCAATTCTGATTTTGAAAAAAAGTCAGAATTGTGAGGGGGAAAAAAGTCGCAATTACCTTTTTTTATTTTTCATTCTGTGGCGGAAACAAGCCTCCATAGTTTTCTATGTGAATATATCGTAAAATATAAGTTATTCGTGTGATCAAAGCATCATTACTCCAGTCTTCAGTGTCACATGATCCTTCAGAAATCATTCTAATATGCTGACTTGATCCTCAAGAAACATTTCTGATTATTATCAAAGTTAAGAACAGTCGTGCTGATGAATATTTTTATAGAAACTGATTGTTTCAAGATTCTTCGATGAATAGAAAGTCCAAAAAAACATCATTTATTAGAAATTTAAATTGTTTGTAACATTATAAATTACTATACTATCACTTCTGATCAATTTGATGTGTCCTTCAACATCATACTGACCTCAAATATTTCAACACCGGGATAAAACGTATTGTCATGATTCAAAATTCTTATTGCAAGAATCCCGTTTGAAGAGAAAATGATAAAAGCTCATATAAAACAAAAAGCAACTCCCCAATGACGCTTGCGCTGTGTGACGTTTCATCATGTCTTTTTATGGAGTATCTTTGATCAGTTGTCTGAATCCTGTCCTGTAACACCCATCTGTGATTCAATCTCATTTTATGACTGTATGTTCTCATCTGCTACTAATGGAGATTTCAGGGAAGTGTACACATAAAGTCGCCCACGTGCGGCTACTCACTACGTTTATCGGCCCCGTTTCTAGGAAACCGAGTCGGACTTTGACAACTGCGCAGTGTGTATCGAAGACTACAAACCCAATGACGTCGTCAGGATTCTGCCGTGTCGGTAAGATTTCAGGCAAACATAATAGTATGAAATTATGAATTCTGATTCTGCTTATAACTATGCATGATGCATTATTAGTGTAGGTAGCGTTAGTTGTTAGCCGTATTGAAGTTAAATTAAAGCCATCATCTTTTAATCTGTGTTTTTTTACAATAGTGCAACATCGATATGAACATTACAATGTGTCTAGTATACAGAAATAGATCACTTTTAGAGCTTTTCGTGGTAATAATTAACGTGCATGAATTTTTGGCATGAATTAGTGTTAGTTTATACAGTTTAACAGTTTAAAGGAGTAGTTCGCTTTTAAAAAAAAACTTTTGCTGATAATTTACTCACCTCCGTGTCATCCAAGATGTCCACGTCTTTCTTTCTTCAGTCGACAAGTGTTAAACATGTTTTTCGGGTCTTTTTGAGTAAGTAACTGCTGTCATTGTCAGTCATGTCTTCCATAAGACCTGTGTGGACCCTTGGCTACAAGACCACCGAACCTGTCCCATGTGCAAAATGAACATCCTTAAGGCTCTGGGCATCCCGGTAAGAGTAAAAGCATGCCATGGCCTTTACATACTTTGTGTTTTGCTGGAAATAAGCTGTAATTTTCCGTTCAAACAGCCCAATATAGACTGCTCTGATGACATGCCTCCTGATTATGAGATGTCCATCAGCGGGCCGCCCACCAATCCTGTGACGGGGGCGAGTGAGGTCTCCGTGGGCGAGAGCTCGGTGGTCCTGGACCCAGCGCTCAGAGCGACGGGCCTGTCACACATTTACCTCGAGATGGACTCGTTCCCGTTCCCGCCGGCAGGAGAGAGCCAGCACATCGCCAGCAGTGAGTACATGGATTACATTACTCCGACTAAATCTCGACATCAACATGTTCATTATTTCAAGTATTTATTCATGAATATTATGAATGAATTCTAGCCCCTGAATACATTTTGTGGCATACTCTACTGTTATTTGAACAAAAATAAGTTACATTGTGAAATATTATTTTAAAATAAGTTTTCTATTGTAATATATGTTCAAATGTAATGTATTCCTGTGATCAAAGCTGAGTTTTCAGCATCATTACTCCAGTCTTCAGTGTCTTATGAGTCAGAATTCACTCAAAAAATATATTTTTTCGATTAATCGTTGTTGTTTTTTTAAATGGGGTCGATTCAAAATCGATTCTCTATGGCCACGAATCAATTTTTTCCATATTCAAAGCGGGCGGTGCTGCGTCTTCTTTCTTAATAAATGTAGGATTTGTATTAGCCTACATCTATATTCATTATAGTCGAATCGAGAATCAAATCAGGAATCGAAATTCGAATCGAGAGTTTGCGAATCGAAATCGAATCAAAATTGAATATCTGAATCAATACCCAGCACTAATGATGTGATGCTCAAGAAACATGATCGTTATCAGTGTTGAAAACGGGTTTGCTGCATTAATTATTTGACGATTAATATTTTTTTTTTAATTAAATAAAAAAAATTAAAAAAAAAAAAAAAGAATAAAAGTCTGCAGTTTTCCACCAAAAAAAAAATAATAATAATAATTATTTGACGAATAAACAGTTCAAACGAACATCAATCTTTATAACATTATAAATGTCTTTAATGCGATCAATGTAATGCAACCTTGTTGAATTAAAGTGTTTAATTTCTTTCAAAAAGTGTACTGTCCCCAAACTTTTGAAAGGTAGTGCATCCTAAATATTCATAATTCACAGTTCTCACGGTCAGAGAAAACCTTTTAAAATGGTGATTTCCAGTACTGGGAAATTTCGAAACGTTTTTTTTTTTTTATTATTATATCGAGTGAATTTCGAATTGCTATTTTGTTGATGCAATCTGTATACAATTATTTTTTTTAAATCCTTACAACTAGACAATTTATAGAAGATCATTGTTCCAAAAAAAAAAATGGGAATATAGACCTTTGTTATTTTTTAATTTTTTTTTAGTTAAAATAAAACTCAAAAGAGGCAAAATGTCCCAATAAAGAAATGTTTCCACACAATGCATAATGCTAAAAGGAATTTTAATTCCAACGTAAAATTCCCAACCCTCACATCTCTTCGATCTGGATTTGATTATTCGAGTCTGTTCCAGTGGTCTTCTGTGTGATTTACTTTCAGCTCTCTTATATTTAGGTCATTATTTTTTTTTTTTGGTACCGTTTGGCAAATAAAAGCACAGCCTGTCCTGGTTCTCCATCGCAGCTCTAGTCAGACTAATAGACTAGATTAGTTTCTGCTCACAAGCACTTGCAAATAACTCCAAGCTTCAAAAGGACAAAAAACCACCATGAAAGTAATCTAGTCCTCCACCGAAGCTCTGAAATCTCATTCACGTTTTTATTCAGATTCAAAAATGACGCGTCACACTAAAACGGCAATCGTAATGTTCTCCGTTGTTTCAGGTGAGCACCAGCCCTCCATGAGCAACGATTCAGACACCTCACTCATGCCAGCGGAGCTCGTCCCGTCCGAGGGAGAGCTTCAGTCCGATCCAGAGCAGGACGATGTGAAGTCCTGAAGATCACTGAAGCCTCTTGTTGCCATAAACGGAGCAGGAATGCAGCGGGACGGTAAAAGAGCACGAGAAATAGCTCTCTTTTATGACCTCATCGACACCACTATAAAAACAGCTTGCTTGTCCTCGTCCTCTTGGCTTTAGCAACCTCATGTTCGGAGCTTGACCAGAAAAGCCACATGGTCCTAAGAGGGATGTTTTCGTGGAAATTTTGACTGTTTCAACTTCCCTATGGGATCACTGCCAGTACAAACCAGTATATTCCAGAATCAATAGATGTAATGTATCGAGGAATGTGGCCTTTAGCATGTGGTCTCACAGACGCTATTTGTGCTTGTCGTACGCAGGACGCTGTCAAATCACGCCACAACGACATGATCTTCCCTATGAAGTAATCCAGTTTATGATATGGTGAGTGTTTTAGACGCCGTGTCCAGAGAGGCAGGGCTTGTATGCCACAAAAGCACAGTTAAAGCACATTCTTTCTGAACTACTCCTTTAAATGTAGTTTTCACTCCCCAACTATATTTAATATTTATTAAATGTTTCCCTATTTTTTTTTTTTTTTTCCATTAATGTCTTCATAGGCATTTTCTTTTTTAAAGTTAGCTCCAGTTAAAAGGGAAGTGTGTGCAGACGGAATAGCGATCTGACGGCTGAACTGGAACCGTTCAATGCTACTACGCGTTTGTTCTTTGTCCTTATTTTTGCTATTTTGTTTGGTTTCTGCAGGAATAGCACATGTAACTTTTATGAGGCGGCAGGAAAAGCACTCAAATTTCAGCTGCTCACGACTATTGAAGGATAGTAAACCGCGTGTTTTAAATGACCGTTTCTTTTTATCATCCACAACGGGAAAGTGAAAGACTATTGAATGGTTGTTTTGATATCAAAGGGTTTATTTTTCTAAAAAACAAAGAAAATAAGAAAGACTAAAGAAAAAACAAAGGACACCGTACAGTATGTGAAGATAAACATTGTTGAAATGCCCCTTTTAAATATTTTATTACCCCGTTTTATTATTATAGTTTTCCCTTTATATGCAGTATATGAATATTGTGATCATGTAGCCTGTTAATGTTGAATACACACTGGCTGTTTACAGTGTGTCTGTGTGTATCTGCCAACTTTCTTTCTGTTCTTTATTAATATTCTTTTATTTGAATTATTAAAAGGAGTAGTTCACTTTTTTAAAAAAAAACTCTTGCTGATAATTTACTCACCCCCATGTCATCCAAGATGTCCATGTCTTTCTTTCTTCAGTCGAAAAGAAATTAAGGTTTTTGATGAAAACATTCCAGGATTTTCTCCATATAATGGACTTCAATGGGAACCAAACGGTTCAAGGTCCAAAAGACAGTTTCAGTGCAAACTGTTCAAAGGGCTTTAAACGAATCTTTTTTCGTGTCATTTGGTTCATTCAACGAACGAAATGAACGAGTTGACTCTGGAAAAGATTCGTTCATTTTGATGAACGAGTTCGAACAGGAGAGTCACAAATGCGCATCACAGAACAGAGCAAGGTGAGCATTTGAGCTTATAAAACTTAAACTTTTTTTTTTAATGAATTAATTCATCGTCTGAGATCTTTTAAAGCCCTTTGAACCGTTTGCACTGTCTTTTGGACCATGAACCGTTTGGTTCCCATTGAAGTCCATTATATGAAGAAAAATCCTGGAATGTTTTCATCAAAAACCTTAATTTCTTTTCGACTGAAGAAAGAAAGACATGGACATCTTGTATGACATGGGGGTGAGTAAATTATCAGCAAACTTTTTTTTAAAGTGAACTACTCCTTTAAAGCAATTGCATTTATTATTAACATCATTAGGTATAAAGCCGTTTTGTTCTGCTATTTAAATATTTTTCTCAATGAGAGAGACCGTGTCTCAAATGTCCTTCCTCAGTTAAACGCCCTCATACCCAGAATGCACTCCTGCGGTCAGATGGGCTGATGAATGTTCAGCACACTAAACCAAAGCTTCAGCAGATATGTTTCTTGTGTCAGGATAGGCGGATCTGACTTGTATTCACATCACGATGGATGTAAACGTGACTGAACTGGGATCAGTCGTTGAGCTGTGGGAACAGCGCTGGGGTCTGTGATCCTGATATTCATATATATATATATATATATTTAGTAATATTTAACATAAAGGCTTGTGCAGTGTTATGCGCATCTGTTGGCCAAAAAGCACATGAGATTTCCCGAAGATCTGCAGATTTATTTTATTGTAACTTTAGTCTGGCATGAAACTGTTGTTTAGAGGAATTTTCTAAGAATAGATAATAGTGTGTTTTCTTTCAATGATATCAGTCATTTGATGAGCAGTCATATCATGTATTATTTTGTTATTTATTTTTCCTTTACAATTCATTTACAATATTTGTGTCCTGTCCGTGCCTTTAAGACTATGTAAACGGCCTCTTCACACGTGGAAGGCACATTACTGAAACAGCTGGTGCTGAAATCTTGTTCACAATGTTTTCATCAAGATGATCAAGGAAAATGATATTCCTTTTATGACCCCTTTATAGGAGCTAATCTCCATGTCTATGTGTTGTTGTAGGCCGAGGTGAATGACTGCTGTTTATTAATAAATAAATCACAACTGAAAGCTTTGGGGTAAAGACTGATTTATCAAGCTCATATTTTATTTTATTTGCTTGACAACCTTCGCTAATTTATAAATACAATTGCACTGGATTTCTTTCTTGATTTGCCATGAATGGTTTGCAGTAAAATTACATGCTTTTTATTGGCAGAATGACACAATTAGAGAAAAAGGCAAACGATGTAGGACTTAAAAGAGTAGTTCACGTTTAAAAAAGCTTTTGCTGATAATTTGCCCACCCCCATGTCATCCAAGATGTCCATATCTTTCTTTCTTCAGTCGAAAAGAAATTAAGATTTTTGATAAACATTCCATGATTTTTCTCCATATAATGGACTTCAATGGGAACCAAACGGTTCAAGGTCCAAAAGACAGTTTCAGTGCAAACTGTTCAAAGGGCTTTAAATGACTCCAGGCGATGAATAAGGGTCTTATCAAACAAAACGTTCACTCATTTAAAAAATAAATAACAAAGTTTAAGTTTTATAAGCTTCGTTCATTTTGATGAACGAGTTCGAACAGGAGAGTCACAAACGTGCATCACAGAACAGAGCAAGGTGAGCATTTGAGCTTATAAAAATAAAACTTTTATTTTTTAATGAGCAATTGTTTCGCTAGATAAGGCCCTTATTCATCGTCTGAAAGCATTTAAAGCCATTTGAACCATTTGCACTGTCTTTTGGACCTTGAACAAATTTGGTTCCCATTAAAGTCCATTATATGGAGAAAAATGCTGGAATGTTTTCATCAAAAACATTAATTTCTTTTCGACTGAAGAAAGAATGACGTGGATATCTTGGATGACATGGGGGTGAGTAAATTATCAGCAAAAGTTTTTTGTTTTTTTAAAGTGAACTACTCCCTAATGTGTGAAAACAGGAGAGTTGAATCTTACCAGATATGTCACTTGGTTATTGTGAAATAACCGATAAGATCAAGGTATATAGCGTCTAGGCCAAAAGAAAATACCTGTAGGCATTTCGGCTTTGCTTTCTTTGTTCAATATTCTTTAATAATTTTCGTTTCCATGAAAAAACGTAATACGTTTCCACAAAAACTGTTTTCAACATTGATAATAATCAGAAATGTTTATTGAACATCAAATCAGTATATTAGAATGATTTCTGAAGGATCATGTGACACTGACTACGTTTACATGCAGCCAATTTTCGGGTTATGGTCGGGTTAAGGTCACTTTTCGGGTTTCTGAAACATTAGGGATAACCCGTTTACATGCGTGAGCAGAGAGAGTTTCTCCTGTATACATGGAATTGCAATATCCCGATGTAAACGGCGACGCGCGGTTAGCGACTAGACGTACGGACAACCTTAAGACGCAAAATGCGTCATTTCCGATTCTACTTCCTGTATCCAAAGTCAAAAATAACAGCAGTATGCGGATAATGAATAGTTCGGGGCAGATGGCGATCGCCTTTGTTTGCGCTATGATGCTGGTAACGTTGCTGAGCTCGCTCCAAAAGTATGCTGTGCTGTGTCTCGCCTGGTCTCGCCATGTTTACTTCCGGTATACTGCACGCGGATTTTTGTATGCGCCGAGAAGTTTCTCTACTCAAAAGACCAAGATTCCTTGCGAATAGAACATGCGCAGAACACAAATCACTATGGGGATATGCCGATCCGCGTTTACATGACCAAAAATTAGGGTTAGAAAAGGGGTACCCCAGGTATAATATCCCGGTTTTTAAAATCCGGGATATGAGCATTTTTCGGGTTTTTGCCGGTGTTTACATGGACGTTCGCGACCGGGTTATTGCTAATATCCCGGTTTTGAACGGGTTATTGGCTGCATGTAAACGCAGTGACTGAAGGAAAAATAGAAAACTTTTATTTTAAATTATAAAATTTTATAATATTACTTTTTTTTTTTTTTTTACTGTGGTTTCTATCAAATAAATGCCCAGGAGAGCAAAAAAAAAAAACATTGACGAGTTCAAACCTTTTGAATGATAGTGCAAATGCAACATTTGATCAACTATCTATTATAAAGTCAAGGTGGTGTACAGTTGATATATTAAAAACATGAATATGACTTACTACTGAATAGATTGTAATTAATTTATATATTTATTATCATATATTTTTTATATTTATAAAGCACGAAGTTAAGAAGCACCGAGAACGGTTAGGGTCGAACAAGCAATTATTCCCTGACATTTAATTAGCTTTACTACAACACATGGTAAGCTGGTATAACAGCCTGCTTCATTATTTAAAGGTGAAGTGTGTAAATCTAGTTAATCTTTCCGTTTAGTCGGCTCAGAAACGACACTTCTCATATTTAATGACTATGGTTGCATAACTGCCATTCGTCTTCCTTTAATGCTGTTCATCGGCGCGGAAAATAGCGTTGTGTTTCTGAGCAACAGTTAACATACAGATGACAGACTGGACTGTATGGGTCTTCATTTGTGTCAGCCGGGTGACATCTGCTGCGGAAACCATTAAACACAATGACAAGGCTGTGTCAACAGAGCAACCACCGCTTGAAGATGTTTCCAGCACATAAAACTTGAACTTTGTTCTATTTTTTTTTAATGAGCGATCGTTTCGCTAGATAAGACCCTTATTCATCGTCTGGAATCGTTTAAAGCCCTTTGAACAGTTTGCAGTTTGTACTGAAACTGTCTTTTGGACCTTGAACCGTTTGGTTCCCATTGAAGTCCATTATATGGAGAAAAATCCTTGAATGTTTTCATCAAAAACCTTAATTTCTTTTCGACTGAAGAAAGAAAGACGTGGACATCTTGGATGACATGGGGGTAATTAAATTATCAGCAACATTTTTTTTTAAGTGAACTACTCCTTTAAAACTTATATAAACTTGCTGTTTTGATTCAGGAAGAACTGTAATGGCCAGAACCGAATGAAATTTTTGCACTGATGTTTTTTTGATCCTGAGACTTCCACGGGAGGTGTTGAAAATGTATATTTTTAATAGGCTATTTAGAGCACTTCTATTATTGATTGCTATCATGTGTAGTTTCAACCAGAAAATGCAAAGTGTTAATGAACTAAATGGATGGCCCACCTTTAAATATCTGTCCTGAAGTATTTGTCCAAACATTAACCTGTAATTGTTATGAAGTATAATATAAAGTATATTTGTAATTATTTGAATTCTTTAAGCGCTTTAATTTCCCATAGTGTATGAAATATGCGATATTGCCTTGCCATTGTGCAACAAGTTTTTGGAGGGCACATTTTCTTCAGGAAATCTAGTTAGTACTTTATCTGGCTGTGATCTTTGAGACATCAGATGTTGTCCAGGATGTGCCTCACCCTATTCTGGGGAATAGATGCAGTGTTCTTAGACATGGGGTGAATACCAGTCCAGAACGTTTCCTATTCTCAAACATCAGTATCAAACTCATGCTTGCTATCTTGATGTCTTTGCAGGCTGATCCTTTTAAAATAGTCTTTTCCGCTCTTCAAACACAACCTCTGCTTTATAGGTTTATCCTTTTCTTATGTCATGAGGTAACCCAAAAGCGTGGCCTCGATTTCCAACCTGTTCCTTATTATAGCCCTATAGCCACCCACCCTGCTTACTACGCTCTCACTTCAAGTGGATGGTAATGCGCATGGTTTTGAATGTTCCCTGCACTGTGCAAACCAGATTTCTCTTGTTTATTTAAAAGTTAGCAAGAAAACCAGACGTCCTGCCAATTTCTGATCTTGAACCTTTCATAGTTTTGGGTTGATGTCAATAACTTGCCTCAACGTGCCCCTGCTGTTCTGTTATCAGGTTAAGTAAGCAGGCTGAGCTGTTTGGCTGGAACCCACTTCATTATCAGGAATGCTTATGGTGTAATTTTTGATGGTGTTCTGTCTCATCCTCAGTAACTCCTATCAGGCATGGTGATATTATCGATTCAATACGATTCTGTTAACCTGACAAGGTCATCTGTCCAACAACAACATAAAGCTGTTGCAGTCACCAAATATGTGTCTTTTGTCCTTGCATGACCCATTGTACTGCAATAGTGAAAATACTTCCTCTTTCGACAAAATATGTCTTTTAATAGCACATGTCACTTAAAATCTAATAAATATAGAGTGTTAGAGAAGCTATTTTAAATAGCTTGCAAAGCAGCTACATGACAATCATTCAAAAAGCTGCTAGCTACAAAACTACACTGAAAACTTAAGTGACAATATAATATGTATCCTTATATAATAATATCCTTATAAAATGTAAAACTAAATAAAATATTGATTAGTTATGATAAAAAGTATAACTATCCAATTATTTATTATTGAAATGGCTGTGTTTTGCTAGCACAAAAACAAGGCGGGGTTTTGAATAAATTAGCCTACGGGTGACGGAACTAGAACAGGTAACTGTTAGCCTCAGGAGTATTCGAGGTTAATGTGTAGGCTATAGTAGTAATTTACATAACCAAACCAAGTGAGGAAAGATATATAAGGACTTGAAACTGTGAACTATTTTTTTTATTTTACCTTATCGATCGGACGTTGCAGAGAGAGCGAACCATTTAGAACGAATCGATTCACTAGAATGAATCGGACTGGTAAGAGGGCTATGAGAGGGAGAGCCGTTAAGACGAACCGATTCTTTAAAATGAAATTTCTTTGCAGATGTCTCTGTTAGGGCTGCTGTTCAGAAAATTACTTTGATAATTGCCTAAAGACACACTGCCCTCTTGTGGAGGCCACTTTTTTCTCTCACATCAGCACTGAATTTTAAAATTTCTTCAGTTGTTTGTCTTAGTTTTTTATCATTACTTAGCTGCACCAGACAACTGACTTAGCCTACTTTGTTATTTATACTGTTATTCATTATCATCGTTAACCTCTCTATCTATCTATCTATCTATCTATCTATCTATCTATCTATCTATCTATCTATCTATCTATCTATCTATCTATCTATCTATCTATCTATCTATCTATCTATCTATCTATCTATCTATCTATCTATCTATGTTGCCTTGCCTTGAAGTACTAAAATGACTAAAACTCTAGTTGAAATATATTTAACATTGCTCCATTCTCCAGTTAAGAGGTCCCTTCCTTGCCTGTAAAAGGTTTTCGTTTAACACGGCCATATTAGTGGTTTTCCAGGTGTTTTCCAGCTGTCGATCTCCTTGTACTTTTGTCATTACAGTATGAAGTGTCTGCTGTCATGAGACGTGTGACACACTTCTGCATCTGACAGAACATCTCCAGAATTGAAACATCCAAAACAACAAAGTTGTTGTTATTTAATATGAAGTGTATCAGGCCATAACAGATTCGCTCTGGTTTCGTTGTATCAGATAACTGTACATTTATTGAGGTCATAAATGAGTCACATGTTCTTATAGATGTGTCATACAAGCTAAATTAGAACAAGTACAGATTTCACAGTTTCATTCTTGGTAATGTTTTTGTGTGTGGTGAACAGACATTTTGAAGGGTAAGTCATTAGTAATAAAGAAATCCCTCAAAACAACCCCTAATGTGTACATGTTCAGTCAAAGCTTTTCACACCATGCTTTATCTTGAAAATATGCATACAATACTGTATATAATGGCACAGACTGACCACATTAATATTCCTGCTGGGAAATAAACTAATATATTTTAAGTTGATGAGGTCAAAATCAAGCCTTTCTTATACTGTCATGATGACTTGAGTTTATTTAACACATTCTGACGTAATGCTCGCAACCTCAAAGCTTTTCAATTCACACAATGCTTTACCTTGAAAATATGCATAAAATATATAATGGAACAAACTGACCACAGTGGTATTAATATTCCTGCTGGGAAATAAACTAATTTAATTTAGGTTTAGACGTCCAAATTAGGCCTTTCGTAATACTGTCATGATGATTTAACACATTCTGATGTAATGCTCGCAACCTTCGCTCAGGATTTTTCTGAAAAGAAGGTAGTCCCATATGTAACATAGAAAAGTCCCACATTATTATTATATTAAGTAAGAAAATGGATGACTAGTTTAGGAAATGAAACACAAATTAGTCACTGAGAGCCGACCCAATCTCAAACTGACTACCACGGACTTTACTTTTGAAGGGAATTTTGTAAGAATTTTTTTTCTTTCATTTTTTTTTAATTATCCCAACTAAAAAAGTCCAAGTTGACGTTAGAACACTTCATTTTTTATTTTTATTTATTTTTTTTACAAACAATTCACTTTTACATCCTGCTTAAAGTCACAATGAAATCAAAATGGATTCAAAAATCTTTTTTTTTCATTGAATATTGCAGTATTTATTATAAATGATTTATCCATGCTCATTTTTCTCCATATAATAGACTTCAATGGGAACCAAACGGTTCAAGGTCCAAAAGACAGTTTCAGTGCAAGCTGCAAACTATTCAAAGGGCTTTAAACGATTCCAGAAGATGAATAAGGGTCTTATCAAGCGAAACGATCGCTCATTTAATAAATAAATAACAAAGTTTAAGTTTTATAAGCTCAAATCATCTCTTCCCTTCTCTGATGATGTGTTCACTGGCGTGAGGGCGGAGCAACCTGTCACTCACATGAGATCCACCAATAGCAAACACAACCATCCTATCAATTCCCCTACATTCCACAAATCCCTACATTTGTTCTTGTTTGAGAAGCAGTTTTTCTCGGATTTACGTCACAATAAGTAAGAAAAGACTATCGCAACTTCTGTTTTGTTACACTGAAATACTTGTTTCTGATAGGCCGACATTCTCCTGCAAATGTTTTCTTTAAGCTAATAAGCTAATCTAAGTGAGATAGCACAATGCTACATGGAGGTTTATTTTGCTGACTGTTCATTATCACTTATTCCAAGGTCACACCACTTTCCTTTTCAGCCTCCTCAGAGCCGCCAACGCAAGCTTGTTTGTTGTTTGTTTTCTTGCTGTGGTTTGGCTAAGAAAAGAGCTTGATCTTTCTCACCCACTAGTGGCTGATGAACCACCACACCAGCAGAAGCTCAGCAACAGATGCATGGTGCTGCTTGCTCCTCTGTCTTCCTGTCGTTGTGGTTGTTAATGTGGCTGTTTTGCTTTGTCCTTTTGAACTTGAGCTGTCCCACCTGTCATGTCGAGCAGGGGTGTTAACCCTAAATGACACGGCGGTTAGCCACGTGGAAAAATACACTTTAGATCGTATCACGTACACGTAAACCCACTCGATGGGGAAACACCTCATGCAAACATCAGCCTGTGTTTTATTTACTTGACCTGTTTGTGTAGACTGTGTGTTTTACCTTCACCCAACCGGCTAAAAGTCAATTGTAAAAATAGAATTAGTGTCCTTTTGTTGTAAAATATCAATTGGAATCCATGACATTATGTTTTTGACAATATTCTGATAATCAACCACAGGAGTCGACTGAGGGGACCCAGGCCCACTCTCAGACATTCATATTTGTTTAATGATGGTTTTATTAATTGAACCAAGGAAATCCAGGGCCTAAATAACAAACACTTTTAGAATAGGTCTCTCTCTCTCTCTCTCTCTCTCTCTCTCTCTCTCTCTCTCTCTCTCTCTATATATATATATATATATATATATATATACTTCATGTTAGATGTGATTAATCCGTCTGACACTTTTGAAATAATATATATATATTTGGGCTGTCAAAACGATTAATCGCGATTATTTATAATAAAATGTTTATATTTATATATAATATAAATTATATATAAATCTATATACAGAATATACATGAAAATATTTCTTAAATATATACAAGCATGTGTGTGTGTTTATATATATATATATATATAAATGATTATACACAGTGCCCCCACATATATTATGTAAACACACACTTTTATTTTGGATGCGACAAATCACGATTAGTGGTTTTGACAGCCCCTATATATATATGTGTGTGTGTGTGTGTGCAAATAATCAATTAATATATATATATATATATATATATATATATATATATATATATATATAATATTATACAATAATATATATACAATTAATATATATATATATATATATATATATATATATATACACACACACACACACACACACACGATGAATGATTAATGATCCCAACACGGTGTTTACTGTACATTACATTATTTGTTTATTGTTTTATTAACTGAACCAACCAAAGATGAAATTAAGAGTATAATATAGGCCTAATGTACTAAAATAAATAAATAATAGCCAAAATGAATACATGCAAAATAAATAAATTCTAATAATGAGTTCTATATTCTATATATGATTTTTTTCCATGTATTTATTTGGCTATTATTTATTTGCATTACATTATTGATATCGATACCTTAGTTTGACTTATTTTGAGCCCATAAGAATCCTTAAATGTTATTTTGTATTTTGTTTTAGTCGAGATAAACTGTCAATCTTTGTGATTTTTGTTTATGAGCAAATGTGCTTTCCGCCCACAATCCCTACGTCACAATGGCCTGCCCATGACGCAGGCTGAGCGCGCGCCGCCGTCCGCGCTGCTGCAGTGGCGCTAGTGAGTTGAGCATCAATAACACACACGGCTGAGATGTTTGGCATTGTTTATTTCGCGTGCTACATTAGCTCGTGTAAACGCTTAAAATATATTTGTCTTTCACTATTAATCAGCGGAATACACTAGTTCTGCTTTTCAAGGGCTCTGCTAGGCGTTAAAGTCGCTGTCGTCCTTTAGGAAAAGGTGTTCATGGTGTTATTATTTGTGTAGCGTGAGGTGCGCGCGCGCGTCTTGTGGAGCTCCAGGAGGATTGTATATATTTTTAAATGCACATATTTTAATATTTATCGCTCTGCTCGACACACTTAAGTTGTGTAGCCTAATGACAGCTTAGTATTTCGCTATACACCGCCGTCGGATCTTCGAAGCGCGTCGCTTGGCTGAATCGGGTGCGCGATTTGACGCTTGGATAAGCTTTTGGACCGCGACTCAATTCTGGACCACGCATATAAGATTTGTTAATGTCCTCGTGAGGAACTCGAGCTGAAGATGTGGGTGAACCCTGATGAGGTGCTGTTGGCCAGCGCGTTATGGATGACAGAGAGAGCGAATCCGTATTTCATCCTGCAGAAGCGAAAGGGCCATGGAGACGGCGGAGGAGGACTCGCGGGTAAAGCCATGATTACTGTATATTTTGCTTACACATGCTCGTGTTATTTATGACGACCGCTTATGCACAGGTGTGCTTCATTCATGTCTGTACAGTCACGTGGACGCGTGCTGGTTTGGGTAGGGGCGCGTGAATGGAGACGCGCGTGCGCGTTTACCTGTGTGGTCTGTTGTGATTATATATGTGCAATTTATTTAAGTGTAGATGGCATTTTCATCAGCCTAATTTTGAAATATTAACATAGTTTGATATTTAGAATGTACTTTTTTGCTGTTATGACATGGACAGGTTTGTGCAAAACTTACTGATCCATGTTATATCTTTCATTTTTCAAACTCATAATGCTTTGAAAATAGTCAAGTTAGGTTTTGAATGAACATGAAATATTGATTGATATGAATATTCATTGAACAGGACAAGAAATGTTGTCTGAGCAATCAGAATCAAGTTTTCCTGCATAGTGTGTGATATATATGTATGGTTCTGCTTATTGGGCCAATATAGACCCATGTGGATCTAAAAAGCCTCATAATCATATTATTTCCTTTTTGTAAACAAGCCATGCAGAGATGTATAGATTCATGCACCATATAAATGCATCTTATATTGTTTTTATTGGATGCTGTGATAACCAGAGGTTGACCTGTTTCTTATATCTATATATCAGTTCGGCTGGGTGAAAAAATTGTTTCATCATATCTTTCATAATATCAGAATGACCAAATATTGGTTTATCAATCGGTATGGCTGACATATCCATAATGACCCACTAAAAGTCCTTCTAGTAAGATAATAGTGTCCAAACAGGCTCAGTATGGTTCAGTTTATTATCACTGTTCATGGACAGAAAGGTTGTGTAATGTGTTTTATTGATCTCACCTGCTGACCTGGCCAGTATTTCCAGGTGGACAGGTATGTGTGGCGCTCTCTGTCAGATATCACGCTGGAGAGGTCTTGAAAAACAGTGTGTTTACGGATAAAAATCGCTGTGGATGACAGCAGAGATCAGATATTGTAAGAGCCGAAACGTTGCTGGTATTTGTGCGTCTACCTCTTTGTGTCTGTCGTTGAGACACACGGCGGACAGACACAAAGCGTACTCTAGCGAGGAAAGATGATGTCATCATTGTTACATAAATGTGTGAGCTGTGTGCCAGTTGCCAGTGAGAGTCGGTGAGCCTGGCACGGCCCAGCAGACTGACCCGGAGAGTCTCGAGTGGCCGGCGATTGGCCAAAGAAAAGCATAAGGGGGGAAAAAGCACATGTATGTGTTTGCTATGTTTGCATACGGCAAACGGACTAAATATCTTGTGAATTTTATTTAAACGTGACTTTTTACCAGAGAAAAAGTGGAAGCTCTTTTATGTCTTCCATTCACGAGAAAAACAACAACTGAGAAGTCGCTTCTTTCTCTGTGACAGCAGTGAGATTATATGCAGAACACATGGAGACGTTTGCTTCGGTCTTACCTAAATCTTAGTTCTCCCACTTGTGTCTCCTCTAAAGCAATGATTCTCAACCTTTTTGACCTTTAAAAATAATATTAATTAAATTCCATGATTCCAATTACTTAATGTTCTTCGTTGTTTACACTTTTTTATTACCAATGAAGTTACATGATTTTCCATTTTGTAATTACAGGGTTTTTGAAACGTCACAAAAAACTATTTCTACCTAATAACATTTTAATGGATATCAATTGGTATGTGTACATAATATATATATATATATATATATATATATATATATATATATATATATATATATATATACATACATATAACATAATACATAAGACTATATATATATATATATATATATATATATATCTTTATTGGCTGTCTGAAAAGAGAGTTTACTTTCACAAACACTGAAGTTGTTGCTGAGACTGAGTTTGGTTTCTGAGACACTGATTTCTGTGCTGTGAATCTACTCTGCATGTACTTTAAAAGGATGATGAATTGTGCTGGAATTCATATAGTAAATCCAACACGGGCTGTAAGCCGTAGACCAATCAAAACAGACTAGGTCAACTGACCAATCAGGGTAGACCAATCACAACAGGCTGGATTTACTGACCAATCAGAGTAGATCTATCACAACACATTTGGTCAACTGACCAATCAGAGTAGAGTAGACCAATCACAGACTGGGTCATCTGACCAATCAGAGCAGAGTAGTCCAATCACAGACTGGGTCATCTGACCAATCAGAGTAGAGTAGGCCAATCACAACTGACTGAGTCATCTGACCAATCAGAGCAGAGTAGACCAATCACAGACTGGGTCATCTGACCAATCAGAGTAGAGTAGACCAATCACAACAGACTGAGTCAACTGACCAATCAGAGTAGAGTAGACCAATCACAACAGACTGAGTCAACTGACCAATCAGAGTAGAGTAGGCCAATCACAACAGACTGAGTCATCTGACCAATCAGAGTAGAGTAGGCCAATCACAGACTGGGTCATCTGACCAATCAGAGCAGAGTAGGCCAATCACAACAGACTGAGTCAACTGACCAATCAGAGTAGAGTAGACCAATCACAACAGACTGAGTCAACTGACCAATCAGAGTAGAGTAGGCTCGGTGAAAGGAGGAGTTTAGAGAGACTGAATCCTTTAACAAACCGTTTCAGACACTGTGAGAAAAGAGATGATGCTGCAAGGTCATGCCCTTATTTATTTATTTGCCCTTTTTATGCATGTAAACCTTTTAATGGACACTCTAAATAAAATTTTTTAACCTATTAATAGATCTACCACAGTTGCATTTTAGTCCATTATGCAAAGGCTTCAGGCGGCCACACTTCTTTCCTGTGGTTAGATACGGGTGACGTTAACTGCTATTTGTTTTTTTTTAATGCAATGCAATACAGTTGTATGGATCAGGTTGATGCTGGATATGGATTTTGTCCATGTGCTGAAAAGGCTGTTCTCCCAGGAGAAATTAATTCAATTGAGAGCAGATCATCCTATATTTAGAACGAGACAACAATGAAACGTTCCTCCCACAACTCCTCGTCCAAACGTCCTAACAAGACCTCAGAAACACAGCACTGATGGAATTGTGCTCCCAGGATTTATGGACATGCGAACGGGAACACAATCATAATCGTAAAGCTCTACTACATTTGTCATGTGGGGAGTGTATAATAGTGTTTATTATTACCTGTGTCTTTTTTAATTCGTCATTTAAATACTAAAACCCTAGAGTACGTCCTCATATCCTGTTGCCAATATTCATTAAAGTGATTTTGCATGATATTGCACCTTAATATAAAACGTTTAATGACTTTGCTAATTATGGCAGGAGTTCTGGGACTGTCCAAACATGCAGGTTAATTAATATTCATGATCTAAGAATAGAATATTTCTGGAATCAGAAATTGAATCATTAAAGTTGAATGTTGAATGCATTTAGCTTCTGTAACACTGAAGGAATGTTGATTTTCTAAAATACATTTAAATAATTATGTCACAAAATATGTGATGCATTCTTATGACATATGAAGGCTGTTGTTTAATCTCTGCCTGTCAGGGAAACCTGAAATACTTGAACTGAAGAAGCTTCATTAAAGAATGTGTTGAATGTTGCCTCTGGGCGCTGAATAGATCATGTGATCCTACCGTATTCTCAAATCTCTGCTCTCTTGTTTCGCAACCAAGGAAACCGTGGCTCATCCGAGCATATGAAAGCAGGAACAGAAAGTCATGTGTTGTGGAGGAGGGGGGTGTTATTGCACAAAACGGGAAGCCAGATTTGCTTTGGTGGATCCCTATATTCACGCATTCAAGTTTGGGAAATTCAAGACTTCAAATTAAAGTTCAAAAAATGACTACATTAATGTTATCTCTGTCTTAATATACATTCCCAGTTTTATTGTCCATAGTTTATCATCATCAGTCTATGCTATTCCCAGTAGGGATGGGCAACAATTAATCGCGATTTTTTTTTAATTCAACCTTTATTTTACCAGGTTTGTCTCATTGAGATATAACATCTCTTTTTCAAGAGAGACCTGGCCAAGATAGCAGAACAAATTAAATTACACGATCACAAAACAAACACAATCGTAAAACAACTCATGTACATATCAATTTAAATAAAAGTGTCATTAATTAAAACATTTGCACTTGTGGATGGATTCATATTCTATAGTTTTAACATAACCTTTAAAATCATTTAAGGGAATTAGACACTAGTTTAAGTTTAAGATTAATCGCATCCAAAATAAAAGTTTGTGTTTACATAATATATGTGTGTGTAGTGTGCATAATTCATTTCTATATATATATATACCCACACATGCATGCATACATTTAAGAAAAAATGTGTTTTTAATATATCAATTATTTATATATATATATATGTAATTTTAATTGTGAATAAATATATATAAAATATATACAAGCACAAATGTGTGGGTATTTATACATAGAAATTAATTATACACACCACACACACATATATTATGTAAACACAAACTTTTATTTTGGATGCGATTAATCGTGGTTAATCGTTGCCCATCCCTAATTCCCAGTATTAGAGGAATTTGTACTTACTTACTGTAAGGGCTCGAAAGATTTTCGATATCGATAACAATACTTTGAGTTTGATACCAGTTCCTGAACATTTGAAGCTTTCTTTATGCCTATTTCTCATGTCTGTGAGTCAAGTAGCCTATTCTTCGAGTTCTGTTTTATTTGTGACGCCTGTTTTTAATAAAATCACGCTGCGGCAAGGCAGAATGGGGAAACCCAGGCTAGTGAGGTTTTGTATTTCCACCTTCTCAGAGTAGAGCGAGAATGCGAGCTGGAGATAGAGAGAGCGGGGCCAGAAGCTCCTGCTCTGATCTGCAGGTTTTGCAGGTGTTTCTATTTGTGGTGTCTGATGCTCTGACACTGTTACTCGCACCGTCTCGCCCTGCGGCAATGCTAATTCTCCTCAGGTAGAGTCGTCAAAGCAGATAACAAGGGTTGCAGGCTCGCCTAGGGGCCGTTTATTCATTAAGGATGCATTCAATTGATAAAAAGTGACAGCATAGACATTTGTAATGTTATTTAAAAAAATCAAATTCAGTCATGAAACTAGAGTGCGCAGACTGATAGATGCTTACATGCAATCTGAAAGAAATCACATGGTAACCCCAAGGCACATGCTAATTGGCTTCTGCTGATAGTCTTTAATAGTCTGGTTCAGTGTTCGCTGTAAGCTTGTCGTGCTAAACGCTATCAGAAACCTCCCCAGCTCCACCTGCCTAGATCTGCTGTGGGATTTATGCATGTTCTTTCTATTCATTAAAGTGTTTCATTCTGTTCTGTTTCGCCAAACTATACAGAATGGACGATTAAAGCAGTATCATTGCTTACTTTTTATTTGCATGTGCATAACAGCATTACCAGTGCAATAGCCTAGCTCTCGGTCTGTCCGTCACTCTAAAACAGTCCGTGCATCACTCAAATCTGTCCCCTTAGGAACATGACAGGAAAACTAACAATCCACTTGTTACATCCTTTCTCTTTTTTTTTTTTTTCACAAGTTATACATTTTCTTCTCAGTAAACAAAATTCACATTTTTTTTTTTTTTCACAGTGCCTTCAGATGTAAACATGTAACAAAAAGTGCATGTAATGATCTTGCCTAAACTCAAAACAAACTTATAAAATGTCCTCTCAGGATACTACTCTAAGTGCATATTTTGTAAACTTATTCTTGACAAATTACCTGTGCACTCAATAACTAATTTCTCCTTTTCCCCTCTCTTTTACAGTGCAACCGCAACCATACCTAGAAAATGATCCAAACAGGTCATATATTTTAACTCACTTCGTATAATCCCTCAAATAGGTAGGCATTTTAACCTGACGACCCGATCTCGTAGTAACAGTGCTTTGATCACTACCCTGACCACGTTCAGCAGCTACAGTTCGTGTGTTTGTCAAAACCTCTGTTTGTGCAGATGTTGAGGGTGGGCAGTAGTTGTGCCTGAGGTGGCGACGGTTTCTCCTCAGCACACCACCCAACTCCAACTCAACCTCATAAGATCTGGGACCCACTGGTCTAATCACTCTAGCTGTTTTCCAGGTTTTACAAGGCTCAAATGGTTGGACTCGAACACTGTCCCCTGGTGCGAAACAGTCCAAGTCTTTTGCTGTACGGTTGTAGTATTTCTCCAGTCTTTGTCTGTTGTTAATCAGTCCCTGTTTGTTGTTTGATACTTTCGGTTCCAGCAGTGTCTCTTTAGTGGGAAAAAGGGTCCGGGTCCTCCTGCTGAGCAGTCTCTGTGCTGGACTGGTGGTGAGACCTTGGCTCGGTGTGTTGCGATGGTCCAGTAGGGCTAAATATGGATCCTGTCCAGCAGCTGCAGCTTTCTGCATAAGACGTTTTGCTGTTTTGACAGCTGACTCAGCCTTTCCATTGCTTTGTGGGTACCCGGGTGACGATGTTCTGTGCACAAATTCCCACTTTTGGCTGAACATTTTAAAGTCGTTTGATGAGTACTGTGGTCCGTTATCAGAGATGAGCACATCGGGAATCCCCTGCCGAGCAAAGTGTGCTTTCAGTTTGTGAATCACTGTGGTACTTTTGGTGTCCGGCAAATAATCCACCTCCCAGAAATTTGAATAATAGTCCACGGTTACTAGGTAGTCTTTATTGTGCCACGAAAACAAATCAGTTCCTACCTTAGCCCAAGGTCTGTAGGCCATATCATGGGGATGCAATGTCTCTTTTTGTTGCTTAGGGTCAACTGACCTGCAGATGTCACATTTGGAAATAAACGTCTTTATTTGCTCACTCATCCCTTGCCAGTAAACACACTCACGTGCTCGTCTGAGGCAACCTTCCACGCCCAGATGTGTTGAGTGTATGCGGCTGGTCAGGTCAGCTCTTAGAGAGTCAGGAATAACTGCTCTTTCTCCCCTGAATACTATGCCCTTCTGATAGCTTAGCTCGTCCTGAAAAGCAAAATAGTGTTGAATGTCTTGTTCAATGTCTTTTTTGTTCTGCGGCCACCCTTTAAGAATCAACCTAATCACTTCTTGCAACTTTGCGTCCTCCTTTGTTGCATCACGAATGGCTGATAGTCTTTCTGCAGAGATAGGTAAGTATGTGATCATGTTAACAGTCTCTAGATCTGCCTCTGTGTCCCCCTGATTGCTGTCAGGTAAATAAGCTCTGCTTAGAGTGTCAGCTAGAAGCATGTCCCGCCCAGGCACATAGATCACGTTAATGTCGTATTTCTGCAGCCTGAGTAGCATTCTCTGCAATCTCTTTGGTGCACTAAGTAGCGGTTTTCTCACAATATTCTCCAGTGGTTTATGGTCACTTTGAACAGTCACATTTCTTCCATACGTATATTGATGGAACTTTTCCATTCCGAACACTATGGCCAAACATTCTTTTTCTATCTGTGCGTAACCCCTTTCTGTGGGTGTCAGCGCTCTGCTCGCAAATGCCACAGGTTTACCTTTCTGTGTCAGGGCTGCTCCTAGTCCTGTCTCTGAGGCATCACATTGCAGGGTTAACTCCTCATTTTGGTCAAAGTATTTTAGCAGTGGTGCGTTTGTAATTTTGTCTTTCAACCTTCTAAAAGCTGTCTCGTGCACCTCAGTCCATTCCCACATGTTGTCCTTGTGTGTAAGTTGTCTCAAAACTTCACAGTCATCAGAAAGATGATCACAAAACTTTGAAAGGTAGTTCAGCATCCCTACAAGTCTCTGTACCCCCTTAACATCTGTAGGCCTTGGCAACTCCCGCACTGCCCGCACTTTCTCTGGGTCAATGCGGAGGCCTTCTGCTGTCAGCAAGTGTCCAATGTAGGGTACAGACTCTCTCCTCAGTTTAAACTTCTCTGCATTGAGTTTAATGTCTCTTTGTCTGCACCTCATTAGAAAACATCTCAAGTTTTCCTCATGATCCTTGTCTGCTTCCTCTTGTGTATCACCCTCCCCCGTAATCAGTATATCATCCGCGATGATATACAAACCCGGCAAGCCCTCCAGTGCTTGCATGAGCTTCCTTTGAAAGACTTCCGGAGCTGGGCTTATACCCATTGGCATCCTGAGCCAACGATACCGTCCGAACGGGGTTGCAAACGTGGTGAGGTAACTGGACACTTCGTCCAGCTTGACGTGCCAAAATCCATGCTTTACGTCACAAACCGTGAACACCTTGGATTTTGAGAGACCTGGAAGCACATCATCAATGGTCGGAAGAGGAAAATGGCTCCTTTTTAATGCTCTATTCAGTGGTTTGGGGTCTATACAGATCCTTGGCTTTCCATTTGGTTTCGTCACTGACACCATACTGCTTATCCAGTCAGTGCTGCGCTCCACTGGTGCTATGATTCCTTGGTTTTCAAGATTCCTTAGTTCCTCTTTGAGGGGAGTCATCATTGCTACCGGCACTCTGCGTTTAGGCAGTTTTACTGGTGGTACACTTTTGTCTATTTCAATGTTGTACTCTCCTTCTAGGCAGCCAATGCCTGTGAAAACATCTCCGAACTCTGCCTTTATGTTCTCCATATTTGTCAGCTGCACACTGCTGTCAGTCATTTTTTCAGAACACTGTGTTTTTACTATACTGTCAATCGCCAGTATGTTCTCATACTGCACTTTGATCAATTTCATAGCTTCACTAGCCTTTCTTCCCAGTAGCGGAATCCTGTCCTCCTGGTCCACCACTTGAAACTCGAGTCTGTACAATTTCTCATTTCTCGGATTTCGGAGTTTGACATTACATTTTCCAAGTGGGCGTAATCTGCTTTTGTTGTACATGACGAGTACTTTCTCTGTGTGATCCAATTGTATATTTGGATTCAACAGCTGCATTGGAAGAACATTACAAGTAGCACCACAGTCTATCTGAAAGTTAACTAACTTTTTGTCCAACAACATGCCTGCAAAGAGATGTTGACTTTTGCTGTGTGCTTCTTTCACTTGGTTTATAGTCTCTTGGTTTTCTCTGATGTCTGTTATGGTCATGATGTCCTCACATGATTCACTTGACTCTGAAATTGTGTGTACCGGTCTGCCTTTCTTGTTCTTCTCAAATTTGGACTTGCATTTTGCAGCAAAATGGTTCTCTTTTCCACATTTCTTACACTTCTTTCCATAAGCTGGACATTTGTGTTTATTTTTCTCATGTGTGTTGCCACAAAAGTTACAGTCAATCTCCTCTTTTTTACCTCTCCTTGGATTTGTCTTCATTGCATGTATTTCTTCCACTGTTTTCCCTTGTATGGTTTTGCTGTTCTCTTTTGACAGTTCAGTAGCTCTGCATATTTGCATGCACTTGTCCAGCGTTAAGTTTTCTTCCCTCAACAGTCTTTCCCTCATTGCATGGCTCTGTGTCCCACACACAATGCGGTCTCGTATTAGTGAGTCCTTAATGTCACCAAAATTACATGTGCTGGCCAATACTCTCAAATCTGTGACATATCTGTCAATATTTTCGTCTTGTCCTTGGTCTCTGACAAAAAATTTATATCTCTCAACAGTCTCATTCAGTTGCGGATTGCAATGTTTATCAAACAGCGTCATCATTGTACTCACTTTCTTCCTCGTCGATGTATCACCGCTCGTCAGCGTTTCTAAAAGTTCCCTCCCTCGCTCTCCGAGGAGGTAGTTAAACAACTTAACTTTCGTTGTCTCTTCCGCATCGGGCATCGTGAGATCTGTGTACAGCGTAAACTCCTCCTTCCAACTTTTCCAAGTTTTCGCTAAGTTGGCTGTATCCAAACAAAGTGTTGGAGGCGGCCTGAGACCATCCATCGCGACGTCTGGCTCTCTTCTCTGTTCCCGCTTTTGCTGCGTAAAACTGGGCTGTCCCTTGCTCGAGCTCGCGGGCTAGGCTATCTACAACAATAGCGGCACCTTTCAATCTTCACTGCTTTGTGCTAACTTCGGCTGGATTCACGACCGCTGCCACCATGTTTCATTCTGTTCTGTTTCGCCAAACTATACAGAATGGACGATTAAAGCAGTATCATTGCTTACTTTTTATTTGCATGTGCATAACAGCATTACCAGTGCAATAGCCTAGCTCTCGGTCTGTCCGTCACTCTAAAACAGTCCGTGCATCACTCAAATCTGTCCCCTTAGGAACATGACAGGAAAACTAACAATCCACTTGTTACATAAAGGAACACTCCACCGTTTTTTGAAATAGGGCTTATTCACATTATTTCCTACGTTTAGATATGTGTGCAAATGCATTTTTGTCTCAGTGCATGCATTGTTTTAGTTTGACAAGGTCGGCGCTAGCCTAGCTTAGCACAATGAATGGAATCCTTTGTTGCCAGCTAGCATGTCCTGAGTAAAAGTGATTAAAAAAAATAAACAAACTAGAGCCCGACCGATAAAGGATTTTGAAGGCCGATACGATACAAATATTTGTTGGTTTTAAAATCCGATATATCGGCCGATATTTTTATTTTATTGTATTTTTTCCAGAAACACGCAACAAAACATTAACAGATTTCCCTAACATTAGTTATTTGTGGCTATTAATGAGTTTTAACTAAAGTAATATGATAATGCATTTTAAAAATAAACTTGTTTCTTTTACTGTCACAACAACACAACAGAGGAACATCAAAATATATTAAAGTTCTGATGAATAAAATAATAATTAGTCCCTACATTGCCTTATAAGCTACCTGCAACCTGGATCAGCAGGTTGTGGCGCCGCGCGTTATACACAAGTGTTGCAAACAGGGACTGTGTAGAGTGCCCTCTGGTGGACAAATATACAACTCCAACACTCATGACATGGTTGAAGCGTGATTCGTCCATTTTTATTTTATTTTTGAAATATTCATTTATCGGCCATTAGAACTGCCGATACCGATAGTTTGGAAAATGCCTAATATCGGCCGATAATATCGGTCTGGCTCTAACACAAACCCACGTAATTACTTCTTGTGGCCTGCGTATTCACAACGAGTACAAATAGCGATGCGGATTAACACTAGGCAGATAACACTAGGAGTCCCCCGCAGTTAATAATTGTATCTCATCTTTGATCACCAAAATGTCATATTTAAACATTTTAATTTTTTTTGAAAAATTTTTTATGCCTTAAAATAGCTTGATTGTAACTAATTAGCCCCGCCTCCACTCATTTTGCCGTGATTTCTACTGTTTTGGGCTACTGATATTCTAGCATCATGGTCACCCTGAGCATGTGTTGTGTGTTGTGTGTTTTCCCTCAGGTCTGCTGGTTGGCACCCTTGACGTGGTGTTGGACTCCAGTGCCCGTGTGGCTCCGTACAGGATCCTCTACCAGACCCCCGATTCCCTGGTTTACTGGACCATCGCCCACGGTAACACACTGCTCTGTTCTGGATCCTCCCTCACATCCCGCCCGCTCCCTGATGGCCTCTCGCTGCCGGAGCATTACCTCATGCCCTAGTGGAAATCAATCCGCTTTTCGTTCAAACGCTGCTCATGACGTTCAGTTTAGGTTCAAAACTTCAACGCAGGAATCAATGCTTCTGCAAAGCCGTGGTTCGTTAGGGATTGGAGTTTGTGCAGGGATGCAGAGAGTGTGCTGATGCAGGACAGCGCGGTTAATGTGCAATTAAGAGCACTTATGCAATTGAGAGCGCCTCTGGTTATGACAAGCACTGCAACTAAGCGCCATGCCAGGAACCAATCGTTAGGCCTGGGCGGCATGCAATGCTTCAAATGTGTCAACCAGTATAGATTCGGAGATCTATTTTTTTTTTTTTTTTTTTTTTTTGCGGGTCTGATTTGTTATTTGCATATCAAGAGACATGGAATTATTTCTGTCAAAATACAATGATTCAGCAGTCAGAATTTTCTGAATTTCTCAATAGCAATTTCACTTCAAAGTTTTTTTATTGCACAATTATTGCAATTGCAACACTATTTTATTTTTTTATTTAATTTCTCTATTTTCTTTTATTTAACCTTATTTTTAATTTAAGGTAATATATTTTTAATTGCTTATAAATACAAATACATTTATTTAAAATATTAATTCTAAATAAATAATGTATCAAAACAATTTCTTTTTCTTTCAAGTAAAAATTGGTTAAATATGCATTTGATTATTACATTAAACCAGCGCAGATTATGCTACACAATTCTTGATATATTTGTGTAGGAGTGATTTATGGTATTTACACTTTTAATAAAAAAACATTTATTGAATGATTAACTAATTTATTTATCTCAGTATTTTTTTTTATTTGACTTTTAAACATAAATAAAAATACATTTATTTAAATAAATCATTTTAGATAATCATGTAGCCTTCAATAATTTTTTAGTTTTCTTAAAAAAATAAAATTCAGTAAATATTAAAAAATATAATGAGAAAAAAAGAAATTAAATATATTAAAGAATGCTTGAAGTTTATTAGCCTTTAATTTGTGGAGGAATAATAAAGCTATCTAAAGTTATCCAAGAGCAAAACTACAAAAATGGTCATACATCGAAGAGCATGTTCTTAAGAGAGAAATACAAGTCATTTCCATAACATTTGTATCATCGCCGCGCAGTATTCGCCATCATATTACCCGACCGTAGCCGAGAGCGTAATGTCTGTAGTCTTCCCAGAGGAGAGCGGAGAGTGCTCAGTTTCTGAGCTAATCGGGTTTAGGGGCAACTGCGAACGCTGGTTCATATTTCACAAGCTGTTACTTCGGTTGCTGCAAGCCATTTGTTAAATCTCTTTAAGGCGAGAGAGCCGTCCGCCTGCTCTGAGATGGTGCATGTGGTTTGTGAAAGGCTTTAGCATGACTTGGCATTTTCACTTTATATATATTTGATGATAATTCTAGAAATAATCCAAGGCTGCATTTACAGTACATTG
Source organism: Cyprinella venusta (assembly GCA_038021265.1). NCBI lineage: Eukaryota > Metazoa > Chordata > Actinopteri > Cypriniformes > Leuciscidae > Cyprinella > Cyprinella venusta. The sequence goes on along the minus strand of CM075866.1, from coordinate 3,645,530 downwards.
GTATTTTGAGACTTTTGGGAGAATAAACAATTAAATAAATTGAATATTATATATAAAGAAAGAGATAGGTGGGTAGATTGATGAGTATATAAAGAAATTATTATTTATAAATAAATAATGAATATTAAATATTACATTTATCATTTATTAATTGTTAGTTGCCAGAAAACTAAATAAATGTTAATATTTCTCTCTCACACACACACACACATACATATGTAATGTAATATTAATTTTATCATTTTACATTTATAATATATGTATATGTATTAATATTACATATATTCTAAATAACTGAACTAATAATAATATTTATTATTTTATATATATATATATATATATATTAGGGCTGTGCAAAGATTAATTGCGATTAATCGCACCCAAAAAAAAGTTTGTTTACATAATATATGTGTGTGTGCTGTGTAGAATTATTTTGTACATATAAATACATATGCATGCATGTATATATTTAAGAATTATTTGTACGTAAATACTGTATATATATATATATATATATATATATATATATATATATATATAAATAATTAATATTATTATTATTACTTCAGTTGTTTAGAATATATGTAATATTAATACATATAAATATATTATAAATGTAAAATGATAAAATTAATATTATATATATATAATAAATATTATTATTACTTCAATACATATAAATATATTATAAATGTAAAATGATAAAATTAATATTATATATATATATGTAAGTGTTTAATATAAAAATGTTATATTGAATATTGATATTAGTTTTATTATTCAATTTAATTAAATTTAATAATAAAATTAATATCAATATTTAATATGACATTTTATATTAAAATATTACATGTAATGTAAAATGATCAAATTTATATTGAATCAAAAATCAATATATTACATTTATTGATTTTTCGGTTCTACAACTGTATTTGTTTTCTGATTTCTGGTTAAATGTCAAACAACATGGTTAGTGTTTAAAATCCCTGTGTATTTCCACCTTTACCTATTTTCAGGACATTTGTCACTGTACAATCTTATAATGAATCATCTCGCTTGCCATTGATGTGTGTGATATATTGGCTGAGGAGAGCTGTGCTAATGAAATGATGAATCCGGACCCATCTGTTCAGTACTGGAAGCAAATGAAGTAGCTGCAGATAAAGACTTAAAGACTTTCGTTATCCTAAACTGGTGGATTAGTATTATTTGACAACTAAGATGTGCCAAAACATTTGTTTTTCTCGCAGGGAGCTCTCGTAAGGAGATCACGGAGAACTGGGAATGGCTGGAGCAGAATCTGCTGCAGACGCTGTCCATCTTCGAGAACGAGAATGACATCACCACCTTCGTCAAGGGCAAGATACAGGTTCGACAAGCATTTGAACCTGCAGTCAAGTACCCTGGTTTATATGTCCCATTAAAGGTCTTGCTTTTGTTTTTGGGTTCTGCTTGAATGCAGAGTTATCTTTCGTTATTCGCTTAGGGGTAAAAAGAATTTGTAAACACCTTTGCGGTGATATACTGTTAACGAATGAATAAGTAAATGTGTGTTGTGGGCTTTCCTCTCACTAACAAAATATACAGTACACAATAGAAATGACGAATTCGCCCCCCTGTAATCAATGTTTACAATGTTTATGTTGTGTTTGTGTTCAGGGTATTATAGCAGAATACAACAAGAGCCACGACATCAAAGAGGACGACGACACGGACAAGTTCAAGGAGGCCATCGCCAAGTTTCGTAAGCTCTTCGGCATGCCGGAGGAGGAGAAGCTGGTGAACTACTACTCCTGCAGCTACTGGAAGGGGAAGGTGCCGCGACAGGGCTGGCTGTACCTCAGCATCAACCACCTCTGCTTTTACTCCTACCTGCTCGGGAAAGAGGGTGAGCACGGCGTGAGGAGAGGATAGACGCCAGATTCTGCCAGTCTCATGATAATCTTCAGCAGTGTTGGGGAAAGTAATGAATTGCAATATTGGGTTACTCCCTTAAAGGAGTAGTTCACTTTTTAAAAAACTTTTGCTGATAATTTACTCATTCAAGATGTCCATGTCTTTCTTTCTTCAGTCGAAAAGAAATGAAGGTTTTTGATGAAAACATTCCTGATTTTTCTCCATATAATGGACTTCAATGGGAACCAAACGGTTCAAGGTCCAAATGAGAGTTTCAGTGCAAACTGTTCAAAGGGCTTTAAACGATTCCAGACGATGAATAAGGGTCTTATCAAGCGAAACGGTCACTCATTTAATAAATAAATAATAAAGTTTACGTTTTATAAGCACTAATGCTCGCCTTGCTCTGTTCTGTGATGCGCGTTCGTGACTCTCCTGTTCGAACTCGTTCGTCAAAATGAACGAATCTTTTTTTGTTCGTTTCGTTTGTTGAATGAACCAAATCAAAAAAGACTCGGAAAAAGATTCGTTCACTTTGATGAACGAGTTCGAAAAATTAAAGCCCTTTTAACAGTTTGCACTGAAACTGTCTTTTGGACCTTGAACCGTTTGGTTCCCATTGAAGTCCATTATATGGAGAAAAATCCTGGAATGTTTTCATCAAAAACCTTAATTTCTTTTCGACTTAAGAAAGAAAGACATGGACATCTTGGATGACAGGGGGCGAGTAAATTATCAGCAAAGTAAACTACTCCTTTAAAAGTAACTAATTGCATTACTTAGTTACTTATTTACTTTTTTTCCTCCTGGGCTGGGCTTGTTTTTTTATAGTATAAAATTTATATTTTTTTATGCAAATATAAAGACCCTTTCACAACAAACGTGAAATAATAAGCCTCGGCTGAAGGAAAGCAGGAGAAAAAAAGTTTAACACTTAATTTAGTAATAAATAAATAAAATCTATAATAATTGCTTATGGTTTTCCTGAATCATCAAAGGTCAGTAGCAATTAAGTGAGTAATCAATAAAGTGAGATTAATTAAATGCATAAATTATTATAAAAAAGGTTATATTTAGTTATTGGAGGTTTGAATAGCATTCTGATCGTGCGTTTCAAGGGTTTTATTCATTTTGAGGAATATTTAATCTTTTTTTGTGCAAGTGAGATGAGTAAATGCACGCTCACATTTAGTCCAGAACTACAATATCCATCATGTTCACACACACGTCAAACGTCCAACTCGTTTTTTGAAACTTTGGGTTTAGTAAAAGAATCCAAGTCTTTAACGGTGTAAATAAATCAGAATACATTAGACATCCCATTGTTAAAATCAGCAAAATTATGCATCAGTCATTGTTAACATAATCTAAAGTTTTATTAAAAAATGCAAAAAAAATAGCATTAGACATCGCTTTTAACTCTCCGAGGGATAGACTAAAAGTGTTTTTACTTTTAAAGCCACTGTATTTTCTGCTAAAACGCTCCATCTCAATGCATCTCAACGTTTGCTCTCCTGTGTGTGTGCGACGGTTTGTTTCAGCTAAGCTGGTGATCCGCTGGGCCGACATCACTCAGCTGGAGAAGAACGCCACGCTCCTGCTGCCGGACATGGTGCGCGTCAGCACACGCCTCAGCGAGCACGTCTTCTCCGTCTTCCTGAACATCAATGAGACCTTCAAACTCATGGAGCAGCTCGCCAACATAGCCATGAGACAGCTCCTGGACAACAAGGGCTTCGAGCAGGACCGCTCTCTGCCCAAACTCAAGAAGAAGTCGCCCAAGAAAGTCTCGGCCCTCAAAAGGTCTGTGCCAGGATCGCTCATGAAGCCAGTGAAGAGAGGAAACTATACAAAACTGAGTCAAGGAAACTGGGTGACATTTACAGAGAAATAGTGGTATTAAATGAACTAAAGAAGTGGTTAAATTTGTCATTATTCTTCTGAAAATTTGACTATAAAGTTTAAAAAATTGACTTTTTTATTATAAAGTGAAGAACAATAAAATGTGTCACCATTGAAGAACTCTTAATATGTCTATGTAGTAATTTAGTGAAAGTATTCATTTCACTAGATTATAAAAATGGCTAATTTTAGTCTTCTGAAATTTTTACTAAAAAGTTTAAAAATAGGCTTTTTTTATTTAAAAGAGAAAAACTATGAATTGAGTCCCCGATGAAGTACTTTTAATGTGTAGTAATTTAGTGAAAGTATTCAATTTACTAGATTATAAGGATAACCTTTTTTAAATTTGTTGTGATTATTCTTCCGAGATTGTCTATAAAGTTTAAAAATATACAAAAAATATATATTTTGTTTTGAAAGAGAAAAACTATTGAGTACCTGAGGTACTTTTACTAAATTACTACATATTAAAATTATTTATTTCACAACATTATAAAGATAACAATGGTAATTTGTTATGATTATTCTCCCAAAATTTTGTCTATAGTATAAAAATAGATTTAAATTGTTAAAATAATAGAGAAAATTGTTAAATGAGTTCCTGATGAAGTACTTTTAATCTGTAGTAAATTAGTAAAAGTATTAATTTCACTAGATTATAAGGATAACTATTTTTAAATTTGTTGTGATTATTCTTCCGAATTTGTATAAAGTTTAAAAATAAGCTTTTTTATTTGAAAAAGAAAAACCATTAAACGAGTACCTGAAGTACTAAATTACTACATATTAAAATGATTTATTTCACAACATTATAAAGATAACAATGTTAATTTGTTGTGATTATTCTTCTAAAATTCTGTATATAAAGTTTAAAAATAGATTTTTTTTAATTTAAAAGAGAGAAAATTATTAAACGAGTACCTGATAAAGTACTTTTAAATCTGCAGTAATTTAGTAAAAAAAGTATTAATTTCACTAGATTATAAGGATAACTATTTTTAATTTTTTTGTGATTATTCTTCCAAAATGTTGTCAATAAAGTTTAAAAATAGACTTTGTTTTTTTTATTTAAAAGAGAGAATATTATTAAACGAGTACCTGAACTACTTTTAATCTGTAGTAATTTAGTAAAAGTATTAATTTAACTTGATATACACAAAAATATATACATTTCTTCTTGATTATGTAATTTATAAAAAACAGTAGTGACATTTCTTGCAAAAAATAATCGCACACTGAATTCAGTCTAAAGAAAAGGCTAGACAATTTTTTTTTATTTTTGCATTGTTCAAAGAGGTCAAAGTGCAATTAAAACTAGCCAAGCAAAAAAATAATGATAGTAATATATGCTTTCACTGTGTAGCAAAACTTTTAAATAAAATCTATATTGTGATTTAAATCAATTATTTTAATAATATACTATAACTTTTTTGTTTTGTCATAACTGCTTATGGAACTTTTTAAATTAATATTATGAACAATAAAAAGTCTTAGTAAGATTTATATTGCAATTGTCTTAAAGAGGGGAGTGGAAATGCAAAATAGTGAAGGATTAAATGTTGGAGTAAATGGCCGTCTGGCAACCGTGTGAAATTGGGAGTAGCAAATCTGGTTTTCCTTCCGAGCGCTGTGCAAACTAAGAGGATTATCCGAGAGCGCTTTGACGTGCGGAACGGCTCCACCAATTTTGTCAGCAATATGCATTTAGAAGAAGTTTAGGAAACTTTAAAGCAGCCCTTTTTTCAATATTATATTTGTTTCTGCACCTTCAGAGATTTGGACGCCAGGGCTAAAAGCGAGCGATACCGGGCGCTTTTCCGCTTGCCGAAGGACGAGAAATTGGACGGCCACACAGACTGCACACTGTGGACCCCCTTCAACAAGATGCACATCCTCGGACAGATGTTCGTCTCCACCAACTACATCTGCTTCACCAGTAAAGAGGAGACCGCCTGCAGCCTGATTATCCCACTCAGAGAGGTCCGTATTGCTAAGCTAATGACATGATATTCAAATGCTAAGCTAATGACAACTGACCCCCAGTTTCACAGACAAAGTCCCAGACTAAAATGGATGTTTGAACTGAAAGCAACTTGCAATGATATATCTTAAAATATGGAAGTGCTATTGTTTAGATTTTTGCTAAGGGACTAATTAAATAAGGCCTTATCCTGACTTAATCTAAACCCTTTCTGTGACACCAGGCCTGTGTTTATAAGCATTTATCCCACATTATCCTCCATCTTTCACAATCCACTCAGTTCCAAAAGTATTTTCAGTGTTTCTCTCAGAAATATGTGAAAATAAAATGGGTTGTGATGATCTGCATCTCTCTGTCTCGTCACCAGGTGACCATCGTTGAGAAAGCCGATAGCTCCAACGTCCTTCCCAGCCCCCTGTCAATCAGCACCAAAAACAAAATGACCTTCCTCTTTGCCAACCTCAAAGACCGGGACTTCCTGGTGCAGAGGATCTCGGACTTCCTTCAACAGACCTCCTCCAAAATCTACTTTGAGCGGGAAATCACAGGCAGCCTCAGCAGCTCAGACGACGAGGTGGGAACAACACTGGTGGTTAGTGTGTGTGTGTGTGTGTGTGTGACCCCCGCTGGCAAAATGAGTCGCAATGAGCACATTTTCCAAAATGACTTATTTTTTTCACATTCTCTATTTAAAAAAAACTTCAAAATGATGTATGATTTGTTGGAATACTGCGCTTTACACGATAGCAAACCTTTGTTTAGGGGACGCGTGAGAAGTGAGCGATACTTTTAGATGTTTAATAGATATTTGGAGCATTGGGATCTCTAGAGAATGGCTTAATGAAATTGTATTTTGTGTGAGAACGTCAAAATCGATTAAATCAGTTCTGACTCCTTCTGCCGGCGCGAGTCGCACACACACACACACACACACACATACACTACTGGTCGAAAGTTTTAGATCAGTACGATTTTTTATCTTTTTAAATGAAGTCTCTTCTGCTCACCAAGGCTGCTTTATATGATGAAAATATCTTTATTTTTTATCTTTATTATATGAAAAAATACAGTAATATTGTGAAATATTATGACAATTTAAAATGACTGTTTTCTATTTTAATATATTTTAAAATGTAGTTTGAAAGCTGAATTTTCAACCTCAATACTGTTGCTGATTACACATCAGTTTTCAGTGTCACATGACCCTTCAGAAATCATTCTAATATGCTGATTTTATGCTCAAAAAACATAAAATATTATTTTCAACGTTGAAAATGTACCAATTTTTCCCAAAATTCTATGATGAATGGACAGTTTAATTCAAATATAATCTTTTCTTATAAATTATATTAAGTATATAAATTATATACTTAACATTATAAATGTCTTTCCTGTAACTTTTGATCAATTTAACTCATCCTTGATGAATAAAAGTATTTGCTAATTTCTGTCCCTCAAAAATGAAAAATAAATTCTTACTGACCCCAAACTTTTGAATGGTGATGATTAATGTTACGAAAGTTTTCCATTTCAGATCAGTTCTGTTCTTTTGAACTTTCTATTCATCAAAGAATCCTGAAATAAAAACTGTTTTCCACATGGATAATAATCATAAATGTTTCTTGAGCATCATATTATAATAATTTGTGTAGGATCATGTGACTCAGAAGACTGGAGTAATGATGCTGTAAATTCAGCTTTGATCACAGGAATAAATTACACTTCACTATATATTCACATAGAAAACCGCTGTTTAAAACTGTAAAAATATTTCACTATATTACTGTTTTTTTTGTATTTTTTATCAAATAATTGCAGCCTTGGTATGGTGAGAAGAAGAGACTTCTTTTAAAAACATAAAAAATCGGTAACGCTTCCTTTTACAGTACAGTACTTACAGGGTACTTACAGTGTACTTACATAGACAGTATTCGCTAATATAAGGTAAGTACATGGAACAGGGTTAGGTTTAGGGGTAGGTTCAGGGTTAGTACTAGTTATTACCCAGTAATTGTAGTTACTAAAATAAGTACATAGTATTTACATGGGTAACTGGACTGTAAAAGGAAGCGTTACCAAAAAATCTTCCCGATCTAAAACTTTCGACCGGTAGTGTATATCATCTAGAGATGCTCTGTGTGATGCTGTCCTCCGTGTGCAGGTGTACTCGCAGCAGGGCAGTGTCCTGTCATGCAGTCCTCAGTGCAGCGCTCTCGGCTCCGAGGGAGAGAGCGAGAGGCAGTTCAATCTCAACGACAGCCGGGTTCCCACCGCAACACAAGCCCTGATGACCATGTACCGCCGCCGCTCCCCGGAGGAGTTCAACCCCAAACTGGTACAACACAACGCTTTTTTTCCTCTCCTTAATTTAGTCACTTTCACTGACAGGTCTAATGAAGAATCTCGGATCTATAGAGGGTTGAGCAGGGCGAGCGTTCAGTTTCAAAGTCGTAATCTGATTGGTTAAAGAGTTCAATTAAACACTAAACCAACTTTTTTTAGTTAATGATCTGTGAGAATGGATCTTTATTTATACCAGTCATTGATTTGAGTAACTTTTTTGACATTTGTTTATAAAGTGTTCTATTTCTACAATATGTGGTGTAAAAACGTCTTAGTGCTGCCCTCTTCAGGTTGAACGGTGGCTACTGCAGTTGAATTTTCCTATTGGATGTTCCACACTTCGTGACGTACGCAGGTTTCAGCTCACCACTCGAGCTACGCCCTTGGCAGTAAAAAACGATCTTGATCTTGAGTCAGGAGTTGGAATTGTGAGTATTGAAAACGACCAGGATAGAGTGTTTTAGCATCTATTTCGTCCCCTCTATCTCCGCTGGGGTCTGCCCACTTTTTCAGCATTTTCAAATATTGCCAGTGGGTGGAGTCAGGCTCTGACCAGGGGTTTAGTTACCCTTTAAATTCTACAGGACTTCCTGGAAACATGTGTGTCACGTTCTTTAATGGTCCGCTGGAAAAGCCACTGTGAAGCCAAACCCCCTCATGGAAAAAACAGCCGTTGTGTTTACAAATCAGGCCCTGTTCACTATACCTGGGGCCTATACCATGAAGCCGGTTTAGGTGGCTAGCCAGCTATGTTTTAGTTTAGTTTGTGCCAACCCTGGGTTTTAGGCTAACCTGGTCCGGGGCAGGTTATGTTCCAGGTCAGAGGTTGCAAACCGAACTTGGACCAATCAGCTGTGAGCAAAGTGACGTGACGTGATAAATGATTTTAAAAGACAAAATCATGGCTTTTAGTAAATAAATTTGTATGATTTAGAAATTATTACTGCAATTATAACACCTTAAAACAATCTCACATGTACAATTTCAGTTCGTTAATTATTATTACGCAGATTTTAAATGAATACGTATATAAAGGTAATATTAGAGTCAATAAATGAAGCTATAAAATGACTACATGTGAGCTTAAATGTTCAATTCTCTCTATACATCAACCGTATATACTAACTTCACAACTTTTACTTGCACTGATATAGCAGGACCTTTTCTTTTAGTTTTCCTCTTTCATAAACAGCTCTTTTCTTCTTGCTGTGTACATTTGTTGAAATTCTTAATATTTTAATACTTTTATTTAATAAGTGAATTGCGGTACTTCTCTCGCGGGAGATTAATTTCAATGTGTTTTGAATGAGTTTCACTCTTTCTCGGCATGTGATTGGCTGTTCGCTACTGATGTCACACCTAATCTCCTAAAGCCTGAGTTGACAGAGAAAACTGATGATCAGCATCAGCCTGGCTGGATTGGTTTAGTTTTGTCAACTTGAAACCAATCCTACAACCCTGAGTTTGTTCAACTACATCATGGTACAGGCCCCAGGTGTTTTAATCCGTCTCTATTGTCCACGTTTAACCACTTCTGTTCTGATATCTTCGAGGGGACAGTCTATGAGTGGGGTTTTTTTCAGATATTTTGATCTACGGTTTTAGTTTCTGCTCTGATAGACGCCTGTAAGGCCAAGCCAAAAAAAAAATCGCTGTATTGTTTTTTGTTTGTTTTTTTGGTTGTTTTTTGCACTACAGTGATTTTTACCATGTTCAAGAGCTGCTTTGCCCCTAAATATCCTTAAATAACTGCGTAGAACAACAGAAATATGCTAAAAATACACCAATGTTAAGTAAATAGTTAGATTTCTACTTAAATGTTTATATAATCCGAGTAAACTATACTTATTTAAAGGAATGTACTACTTTAGCTTAATCACGCGGCGTTTGCTTTAGCATTTAATGTGCGGTTACAGGTGTGTGTTTACTGGCATTCGAATGCACATCAGATCTCAAAGCCTGAAGTAAAGATGCATGTTATTGTGTTAGTTGTGGTTAAAGCAGATGATTTAGTAGGAAACACACTCATGAGAAGACCGAGTTTGCTGACCTGAAAAACCTGCTGATTCAAGTCTCTTTTTTTGTGTTCATTTAGTCACAGTATCAGTGCGCTAGAGCAAAAATTAATGTTTTGCATTCAAGGGAGTATTTAAGCGATTCTGCTCGAAAGATTGTCTAATCTAAAGCTTGCATATACATTAAATGCACCTCATTTCAAAATTTCGAATCGAAAGCTAATGTTGTTCACGGCTCACTGGCTTCGCTTCTTCGTTCGAGGCGTAGTCTCCGTCATCAGCACTTCTGAAGTTGAAGTCTGTGCAGGATTGATGAGGTGCCCTCTTTAATCTCTTGTTTTCAGGCTAAAGAGTTTCTGAAGGAGCAGGCCTGGAAGAACCACTTCACCGAATACGGCCAGGGCGTGTGTATGTACCGCACGGAGAAGACCAAAGACCTGGTGCTGCAGGGCATCCCGGAGAACATGAGAGGAGAGCTGTGGCTCCTGTTTTCTGGTGAGTCGAACGTCCAACAGACGTCTTGCGTCCCACGCGGACAACGGAGAAAAACAGCTGAATGCAAGTGATAAAATCCAACCGACTAATGGCCGCAAGTTCTGTCTATTTATATAGCAATGTGACATTTTAACGAACATTTTTGTAGTACGCAATAAAGAAAAATCAGGACACCCTTGTGAAATCTGGGTCGTGAAGCAAAACCAGCCACTGCAGACATTTGCATTCAATTGAATATTCAATAACAACCTGCAACATGTTTACTCTCTTTTACGTGCACACACACACACACACACACACACACCTGTTTTGTTGTGGTTATCTTGTGGTGCAGTGCATGTACCTGTTTGTATGTTGCCCTGCTTCCTGTTTGTAGATTTGAGTACCTTATTCTGAAGAGTCGAGTTTTATAGGCCAGTGCACAAACTGAAACACACGACCGCACAAGCAAACAATCTCTCTGCCCTGTGTTTCTTCACAGCTTTGTGTAATTGCAGGGGGAAACTACACGTTTTTGAAATCAAGTTGCTCAGCTGCTGTTAAATTACCCTTTTGAACTAGACTACATTGAAGCTTCAACACATTTATAAGTTGAAATCAAATATTTTCATGGCGCTGTTTCAGTAATAGTTTTGGTGATGATTGACACATTTTGTTGGTAACATTAAAAAAAAGCTGTTCAAAATGATGGATATAATTGATAATCGTAATTTTAGCCTAATGCTCTATAGTTATAACAAACGTTGGTGTAATGTATACATTTTGAACTGTAGTTCAACAAACAGCTCATGTGGAAATGCAGAAGCATTTCAGCGTCAGTTCATCTGAGCTTTGCAAAGATACAGCATCACTTCCTGTATGACATTCACCTCTATTAAATTCATTGATGCATTTCATGCAAACTGTCTGGTATATCAAGAACTTTTGACTTGCATGGTCAAACAATAAAAATAGCAGAAAATGTAGTTTATTTATATATTTATCACATATAAAATATATATATATATATATATATATATATATATATATATATATTATAATTTATATTTATATTAAATAAATGTAAATAAAAATATTATGATATTTGAAAATTAGAATTAATAAAATATTTTTAAAAAATTATAAAATATTTTAAAATGGTTTATCACCAGAGAAAGGCCAGATTCAGTCTCAGATTTAGTCAAAAAAAAAAAAAAAAAGTCTAGCCAGGAAAGATTTTTGAATATCTGTCAAATATCAAATTGTAACATTGGAGTTTGTTATTGTACCTGTAAATTATTGCATGCATAATACATGCATACAAATTTAGACTTAAATTAAATTAATTAAATTAAATTGAAGTAGAAATGAATTAAATAAAATTCAAGTAGAGTTGAATTAAATTCAAGTAAATTTGAATTGAATTAAATTCAAGTAGAGTTGAATTTCAAGTAGAGTTGAATTGAATTCAAGTAGAGTCAAATTAAATTCAAGTAAAGTTGAATTGAATTAAATTCAAGTAGAGTTGAAATGAATTCAAGTAGAGTCGAATTGATTCAAGTAGTGTCGAATTAAAATAAATTCAAGTAGAGTTTAATTAAATTCAAGTAGAGTCGAATTAAATTCAAGTAGAGTCGAATCAAATTAAAAATAAAATAACCATTATAATTAGACTCATCATGACCTAATAAAATAATTTTGTTCCAGGAGTGTTTTGGATTAAAAAAGTTATTATCTAAATAATTTGTGTAATTTTGAGTGTGTGTAATGTTGCGTGCAGGGGCGATTAATGAGATGGCGACTCATCCTGGTTATTACGAGGATCTGGTGGAGAAGTCGATGGGGAAATATAATCTGGCCACAGAGGAGATCGAGCGAGACCTTCACCGGTCTCTCCCGGAGCATCCGGCCTTCCAGAACGAGATGGGCATCGCAGCCTTGCGTCGAGTCCTCACTGCGTACGCCTTTCGCAACCCCAACATCGGCTACTGCCAGGTGTGATGCACATCCCCACAGCTTCCAATAACACACACGCACAGCATGGTCATAACGCCAGCTCGTCTTCCTCCACAGGCCATGAACATCGTGACCTCCGTCCTGCTGCTGTACGCTAAAGAAGAAGAGGCCTTCTGGCTCCTGGTGGCCTTGTGTGAGCGGATGCTTCCCGATTACTACAACACCAGAGTCGTAGGTGAGCTCCAGGATCATCCAGCTTCTCGGCCACTAGCGCTGCAGCACTCTAACACCACTGAGTGTGTGTGTGTGTGTGTATCTCAGGTGCTTTGGTGGACCAGGGTGTGTTCGAGGAGCTGGCTCACGTCTACGTTCCTCAGCTGTACGACTGCATGCAGGCGCTGGGCGTCATCTCCACCATCTCTCTCTCCTGGTTCCTCACACTCTTCCTGTCCGTCATGCCCTTCGAGAGCGCCGTGGTGGTGGTCGACTGCTTCTTCTACGAGGGCATCAAGGTCATCTTCCAGCTGGCTCTGTCCGTGCTCGACGCCAACATCCATCAGCTGCTGGACTGTAAAGATGACGGGGAAGCCATGACCATCCTGGGCAGGTAGGACACCCGCATACTACTGAGTATGGGTAGTATACAGGATGATGAGTACATATGTACTGCATATGTACTGTACTTCAAAGTGATTATATGCCGCACACTAGATAGAGTATACACTATACTGCAAATTTAGTGTATGTAGCTGTTGTGTTCACTTAATAATGTTGATTGGCAAAGGCCCACTAGAGGGAGTTGATGTATTGTGTGGTGAACTGGTATGCATGCAAGTCTATAAGACATGAGTATACTGTACATAGCCTATAAGACATGAGTAGTCTATAAGACATGAGTATACATAGTCTAAAAGACATGAGTATAGTCTATAAGACATGAGTATACATAGTCTATAAGACATGAGTATAGTCTATAAGACATGAGTATACATAGTCTATAAGACATGAGTATACATAGTCTAGAAGAAATGAGTACACATAGTCTATAAGACATGAGTACATAGTCTATAAGACATGAGTATACATAGTCTAGAAGAAATGAGTACACATAGTCTATAAGACATGAGTACACAGTCTATAAGACATGAGTATACATAGTCTAGAAGAAATGAGTACACATAGTCTATAAGACATGAGTACACAGTCTATAAGACATGAGTATACATAGTCTAGAAGAAATGAGTACACATAGTCTATAAGACATGAGTACACAGTCTATAAGACATGAGTATACATAGTCTGTAAGACATGAGTATACATAGTCATAAGAAATGAGTACACAGTCTATAAGACATGAGTATAGTCTATAAGACATGAGTATAGTCTATAAGACATGAGTATAGTCTATAAGACATGAGTATAGTCTACAAGACATGAGTATACATAGTCTGTAAGACATGAGTATACATAGTCTATAAGACATGAGTATACATAGTCTACAAGACATGAGTATAGTCAATAAGACATGAGTATAGTCTACAAGACATGAGTACACCATAGTCTTTAAGACATGAGAATACATAGTCTACAAGACATGAGTATAGTCTATAAGACATGAGTATACATAGTCTATAAGACATGAGTATAGTCTATAAGACATGAGTATAGTCTATAAGACATGAGTATAGTCTATAAGACATGAGTACACCATAGTCTATAAGCAAATTCAGTGTTTGTGTAGTGCAGAGTGAGTATTGTATGTAGAATGCTGCATAATGAGTGTAGGTAAAGTGATTAAATGCTGCATAGTAAGTGTACAGTATACTACAAGTTGTGGCGCTATACTTCAAACATGTTGTACTACATGTATATAGTGTGCTGACACAAACGAGTGTGTGTGTTGTAGGTATCTGGACAGCGTGACTAATAAGGACAGCACCCTTCCTCCGATCCCTCATCTTCACTCACTCCTGACGGATAACGGCGACCCTCACCCCGAGGTGGACATCTTCAAACTTGTGCGCTGCTCGTATGAGGTTCGTTCATCTGAAGTTTATCATCGAATGTTTACTAATAGCATGGTGATGAATATACCACAGCGCTCACTGGAGTGTGTTCATGTGTTCTGTGTGTGTCATTGACAGAAGTTCGGCTCCATTCGGGCGGATGTGATCGAGCAGATGCGTTTCAAACAGAGACTGAGAGTGATCCAGGCCATTGAAGACACCACCAAACGCAATGTGGTAATGTGACACTCTCCATACTGACTCAATCAGTGGATCTTTTGGTTTTAATGAAACACACACTCATTCATTTCATGGTTTTGCAGGTGCGGACCATCGTGACGGAGACGCCCTTCAGCATTGATGAGTTGGAGGAGCTCTACACACTCTTTAAGGTCAGTCACCGACTCCAGCAACACGAGTGTGTCAAGTCACCTTTATTTACATAGCGCTGTGCTATATAAATTAAAATTTTTTTCTTTTTTAAGGCTATAGACAGTATATTCTGATTTCCTAGGTAATGAAAGCATATATCCTGAAATCCCATCAGGATTCATGTTGTGTGTAAACAAAGTGAAAAATGAATTTTGCACCTGGCTTTATCATATGTTCAGATCTATCTACCGAAAATATATGCAAAATCGCACATTATTTTATTAGATAATGATTAATTTGCATAATTAAACATTCAAATTTCAAAAACTTGCAAAAGATTTTTATATACTTTTGTAAGTAATCAACTTTGGAAGTTGCTCAATAATCAATAATTTTAAATGATTATGATGATCATCAGTATTATGTACTTCATAATAATAATAATTAATAAATAAGTATTAATTAATTATTCATTTAATATAAAAATATTAAAAATATTTAATGTATGTCTTTTTTGGCTTTTTATTTTATAATATTTAATGGTTCTATTTAATATATATATATATATATATATATTTGAGATTATTTGGTTAAATTTAATGTTGTTTGCTAAATCATTTTAAATTACCATCAATATTATTAATATAAATGCTATTTTTTATTTTCATTTATTGTTTATTGTTGTATTGAGGTTACTTTGGTCATATTTAGTGGTGCTTGATACATAATTTAAATAAACCCCTAACCCTAAATGTTGAACTGTGTGCATGTTAACTCATCCAGCTGATGTGTGTTACGAGAGACGATTTAATTCTTTAGATGATGAAGCACATTAACGCCGTTGCAGGAGCATTAACGTGTTAATGTCCATTGACTTTCTAACAGAGTTTCATGACCTGTGCGTGTGTGTAACACCTTTAGGCCGAGCATCTGACCAGCTGTTACTGGGGCAGCACCAGCAACCCCATGAGCCGCCACGACCCGAGCCTGCCGTACCTGGAGCAGTACCGCATCGACCTGGAGCAGTTCAAGGGCCTGTTCGCTCTGCTGTTCCCCTGGGCCTGCGGCTCACACACCGACGATCTGGCCCTGCGCTTCTTCCGTCTGCTAGACCACAACGCAGACGCGCTCATCAACTTCAGAGAGTTCATCAGCGGCTTGAGTGAGTGTCTCTAATCTGCGAAATCAGTCTTCTATTCAGTCTTTTCTTCTCTATTGTGATGTATATCTGAGTGAAATCGCTTCTCGAACAAGAACAAATGTAGGGCGAGGCTTGATTTTGTCAATGAGGAATTGATTGGATGGTTGTGGTTTGCTATTGGTGGATCTCATGTGAGTGACAGGTTGCCCCGCCCTCACGCCAGTGAACACATCATCAGTGAAGAGAAGAGATGATGCTGTGAGAGTGAGGGGAAGTTATTTCGATGAAAGATAATGAGGCACATGAAAAAATCATGAATAAAAGAATGGATAAATAATTTATAATAAATGCTTATAAAACATACGAATTGTCCATTTTTATTTCATGGTGTCTTTAAAATAATTTTCCATAAAAGTTTGATGTACTATGAAAGCTTACATTTATTTACAATTGGGTCAGAAAATTATATTATGTTATGTGGAAAAATAAATAAATTATAAGTGGACACCAGTGTAAAATATATATATATATTAATTGTTTAATTAAAATAAAAATTAAACATTCTTATTAGTAATATAAATGCTATTTTTGCCTTTTTTTAATGAGATGCTTAATAACGCCTAATCTTGCTAAATAATTTAAAATTATTACCATAAATGTTATGATTTTTATTATTTAAGTTTTTTGTTTTATTTAGATGATTTTAGTCGTATTTAGTGGTGCTTGCTAAATCATTTTGAATTATTATTATTTTCATAAATGTGATGTTTTTAATTCTTTTTATTTGTTTTTGAGATGATGTTGATTATATTTAATGTTGCTTGCTAAATCATTATGATCATAATTTTTCATGATTTTTATTTACTATTTAATTTATTGAGATGATTTTGGCTATATTTAGTGGCGCTTTGTTAAATACAAAATGAAAATGTAAAATATGAAATAAATACGTTTAAACTCAAACTAATGCTTGGCTTGTGTTGCAGGTGTCCTGTGTCACGGTGACCTCACGGAAAAACTCAAATTTCTCTACAAGATTCACGTAATTCCAGGTACGGGAGAATATGTAGGTGTAAATAAGAATATATATATATATATGTGTGTGTGTGTGTTATGCATAATATATATTATACATTTATGTGTGTATTAATATATACAAAATAATTATATATAGCACACACATATTAAGTAAACACAAACTTTTATTTTGGATGTGATTAATCATTGCCCAGCATTAATATTTAGTGATTTTTATATTTTTCTCTATATAGAAATGATTTGTATTGAGCCGTACACTGAATATGCAGTGTTTGTTGTTGTCAGAGCTGCACCACGAGCAGGAGGAGCCGGACTCGGCCTGTGAAGCCACGCAGTATTTCTTCGAGGACATCACCCCTGAGACCTCCAGCGGTACTGACCATAGCTCACTCACTCACTCACACACACACTCACTCACTCACTCACTCACCATATGAACATGTTGATTTGCCTACCACTCAAACTGTGATCACTGGTACTGATGCTTTGACCTCTCATGGACAGGCCTCGACCCCAAGAACAGAAGCGAGAAGGATGATGGATTCGTCAGGGTCACCTTTAAGAATGATAAAGGTGGAAGAAAAATCCTCTCCATTTATGCAGATGAAAGTGAATCAGAGTTGACCAGTTTTAATAGGCTTCTTTCTGTCTGTGATGTAGGTAAGAAAACACACACTCCAGATTACCGCACGTACCTGCGCCTGTGGAACCAGGAGACCAAAGTGAAGCTGGAGAACATGAAAGATCTGCCCAAACTCAACCAGGTACGTCTGGAGACCCGACAAAGTTACCTCAAGGCCTATTAATGATGCATGGTTTTTCTTTCCCAACCCTTCAAATGTAAAGAAAAGTCATTTCAGAGGCTGAGCACGATCAGTTGTCGGTATCACACAGTGACTTTTGACTTCATGCTGAATTGAATGTGATTAACCATCACTGGAAAACAGGTCTGTTATTTTCACTAGATAGCTGGTAAATTTTGCTTTTGACATTTGGAATTTAATCAGAGAAATTATAATTTAAACAAAGTAAAACTAAATTTAATATATATGATTTTTTTAAATTATTTTTTTAATATAATAAATTGACACTTCTCAAGATAAAACTTTATATAATTTTTAGATTTTAACATATTATATAACAAAATGGCTATGTGTGTGTGAGAGAGAGAGAATTGGCATCTTTAGCAAACAAATATTTAATATAATAAATCGACATTTCTTAACATAAAACACAATGTTTAGCTTTTATATACTATATTAAATAAAATAGTATATATTTTGCACTAAAATTATAATGTTTGTGTATATATATATATAATTGTATTTACATTTTTTATAATAAATTGACATTTCTTAAAATACAACTTTTATATAATATTTATCATTTATATATATATATATATATATATATATATATATATATAATATTATGACAATACAACATAAAAAGATATATATATATATATATATATTTATTTATTAGAGCTGTGCAAAGATTAATTATGATTAATCACATCCAAAATAAAACTTTTTGTTTACATAATATGTGTGTGTGCTGTGTATAATTATTTTGTATATATAAACACACATTCATGTATATATATATATATAAGAAAATGTGATATTGATATATAAAATATTAATATTTAAATATAATATAGATTACGTATTTATATATATATATATATGTGTGTGTATATATATATACATTTTATTATTTTTATTATATATATATATATATATAATTCGTAAATATATACATGCATGCATATGTATTTATACATACAAAATAAGCACAGCACACATACATATATTATATAAACACAAACTTTTATATATATATATATATATATGTGTGTGTGTGTGTGTGTGTGTGTGCACACAGGAATGAATTAGATGTTATCAACAGCTACTAATAATTTAATACAAATATTTAAATAAATCTTCTGCAAGACCAGTTTATTTACATGTGACTCTGTTCTGATGTGTTTCTCTTCTCTTCTGTCTTCAGAGTCAGTTCATCGAGCTGTGCAAGACTCTCTACAACATGTTCAGCGAAGACCCGAGCGAGCAGGAGCTGTATCACGCCACCGCCACGGTCACCAGTCTGCTCCTGGAGATGGGAGAGGTGGGGAAGCTCTTCAACAAGGACAACGAGGAGGAGGAGGACGACGACGAAGAGGATGACCGCATCCCAGTGCGCGTGAGCAAGCGAGAGAGAGCGAGACACAAACCCAGCGACCCCGAGATCAACTCCTGCGTCACGGGCCCCTTAGACATCATCAAACCAGAGGATTCGTCACCCAAAGACACGGGCACGTCCTCCGCCATGCTCATCTCAGACGACGAGACCAAAGACGACACGTCCGTGTCCTCGTACTCCGTCCTGAGCGCCGGCTCCCACGAGCTTCAGTGCGAGGACATCGCCGACGACACGGTTCTCATACGCAATAGAGGAGCGGTGCATCATGGGAGAGGGGGTCTTCCTCACAGCGCCAGCGTGGATAAGGACTGGGCCATCACGTTCGAGCAGTTCCTGGCCTCTGTGCTCACAGAACACGCCCTGGTCCAGTACTTCGAGAAGCCCGTCGAGATCGCAGCGAGAATTACCAACGCCAAGAACGTTCGCAAGGTGGGGCAGCAACACATGTCCAGCAGTGACTATGAGATCTCGCTATCAGGCTAACGTGGCACAAATAAACGTTTACAAACTGTAGTTCATCCAAAAATGAGAAATCCAGCATCATTTACTCAGTCGTGTCGTTCCATGATTTTTTATCTTCTGTGAAACACAGTTATTTAGCGGAAAGTTAATGCTAGTTTTTGCCCACACAATGACAGTAAATGGTGACCGTCTCCGTCAAGCTAAAAATTGCTTGTCCAATTTTAATTGGGTTTTCTTAAAGAGATAGTGCACCTAAAAATGAAAATACTCGCCCTCGTGTCGTTTCACTCGTTATATTTTCGATAGGGCTGTCAAACGATTAATCGCGATTAATCGCATCCAAAATAAAAGTTTGTGTTTACATAATATATGTGGGGGCACTGTGTATAAATATTTTGTATATATATATATATATATAAAAACACACATGCATGTATATTTAAGAAAAAAAATATTATTTATGTATAAAATATTTATATTTATATATAATATAAATTATATATAAATCTATATACAGAATATACATGAAAATATTTCTTAAATATATACAAGCATGTGTGTGTGTTTATATATATAAAATAATTATACACAGTGCATCCACATATATTATGTAAACATAAACTTTTATTTTGGATGCGATTAATCGCGATTAATTGTTTTGACAGCCCTAATATATAAATACACACAGATGCATGTATATTTAAGAAAAAAAATATTATTTATATATAAAATATTGATATAATATAAATCTATATACAGTATATACATGAAAATATTTCTTAAATATACAAGCATGTGTGTATATATATATATATATATATATATATATATATATATATATATATATATATATATATATAAAATAATTATACACAGTGCACCCAAATATATTATGTAAACACAAACTTTTATTTTGGATGCGATTAATCGTGATTAATCGATTGACAGCACTAATTTTCGTTCATCTTTGTTACACAAGTAAGGTGTTTCTAATGAAATTGACAGTTTCATTGACAGGCTACGCAACTTCGTCGCTTCATATAGTTCATAAAGAGATCGTAAAACTAATCCAAGTGGTTTAGTCCAAACTTTCTGAAGAGACTCGATCACTTTAAATGATGAACTGATTTAATTTACATTCAGTTCATGAATTTCTAAGCCTAAATTCAAAAGTCTCTTTATGAACTTTCTGAAGTTGTAGTTGCGTAGCCTGTCAATGGAGGGACGGAAAACATTGAAATATCATTAAAAATATCTTTATTTGTGTTCTGAAGATGAACGGAAGTATAAGGGGTTTGGAGCGACATGAGCGTGAGTAATTAATAGCATAACTTTCAATTATGCCTTACATCGTACAATAGCAAATAACGACTTTAATTCTAGTATGTTCCTCGCACAAACCTATTGAGCGACTCGGATGTTTTGTAATAAAAATTCATTTTGGCCACTTTTATTGTCAAAATCTCCAGTCTTCATTAACTCGCATTGTATGGAAAAGAGCGGCATGGACGTTCGGCTAAATATCTCCTTTTGTGTTTTACCTTAAAAAGTCCAAATTTGGAACAACATGAGGGTCAGTAAATGATGAGAGGGCTTTCATTTTAACTGGCCGCCTGATTCATCTCCTCTAAACCAATAAACCAGAGCGAGACTTCAGAGGCTTAATGTCTGCGTGAGCTCGTTATGAACCGACTGTAACAAGTTTCCCCCGGAGGCGCATCATGTGACCAACCTTTTTACCTGTACAGAGTCTGAGAG
Source organism: Cyprinella venusta (assembly GCA_038021265.1). Lineage (NCBI taxonomy): Eukaryota > Metazoa > Chordata > Actinopteri > Cypriniformes > Leuciscidae > Cyprinella > Cyprinella venusta. Next base: position 3,623,981 of record CM075866.1, on the reverse strand, counting down.
GAACTAATGTGCTTGATGTACTTTATATACAGAAATGTTTACTAATAATAATATCTAATGCAGTTAGACTGTTTATCACAGTAATCGTGACTAGAATAGCTCACTAGTCTGAGAAAAACATTTTCTTAATCCGTATTTTTAGGTTGTGTTCCAATAAATGTATCTAAAAAAAGTTTACTCGGGAAACAAAACTGCGTGCAATCACATGACTTTTTTTAAAAAAAATATGTTGAATTTATTCATTTTATTTATTTTTTGGGGGAAAAGGATGAACCTCAATAGAAATGTTTAGATTTATGCTATACAAAAAATGCCCTTTTAAAACATGTTTATGTGGAAGAACAATACAGTAAAACTGCATACTTTGATATACATCATATTCTCTGAAATAGCCTTGTGCAATCTAGATAATTTTACTTTAAAAATAAGACAAAAATACAGATTAAGAGAATGGTTTTGTTTTTATAGTATAGTAAAGCATCTTTAATGTGAGAGCGTTCACTGGAATAATGAGGAAATGCGTATGTGAGGTTTAACTGGGACGTGAAATACTGGGATTTTTGGAAGGATGTGCCACATAATCACCTGTAATTTCCCAGATTTCTCGTTTCTCTCGTCCTCTCTCACTTCCTTTGCACCGGCACTTTGGGTTTCTCTTCTTTGTAAAAAATGAGAATGTTCGTAACCTGAAGTCTGAAATGATGAAGTCCAGCTGTGTACATTAGTATCGGACGTTCACTGTTTATTATAGTGTAACCTGTGCTGGTTTTCTCTTGCTGTGTTCTCACCAGGCATGATGTCTGTGCACCTTCTTATAACTTATTTAGTTTTTTTAAATAGACAAGTTTCTACTTTATTTCATGCTGCTGTTTTTAAGTTTCTGTTTTTTATTGTGAATGGTTCAAATTGACCTGTAAATGATTCAGACCACTTCCCGGAATTAAACGTATAAAAGGAAACATCCTGTCCTGTTGTCAGACACTCTTCAGTTCTGTTTCATTTGCCGTTTTTTTTTTTTTTTGCTGTCATTTTATGTCTCAGTGGACTGGGAACAGGGAACAGGGAATGTAAAGTTCCTGGGGGGACATTTTAACAACATTTTAATGAAAACGTAAAGTTTCTGGAGGGACATTTTAACAACATTATAATGAAAACGTAAAGTTTCTCCCGGGGGGACAGGGAACGTAAAGTTTCTGGGGGGACATTTTAACAACATTTTAATGAAAACGTAAAGTTTCTCGGGGGGACAGGGAACGTAAAGTTTCTGGAGGGACATTTTAACAACATTATAATGAAAACGTAAAGTTTCTCGAGGAGACAGGGAACGTAAAGTTTCTGGGGGGACATTTTAACGAAAATGTAAATTTTCTCGGGGGGCACATGGAATGCAAAGTTTCTGGGGGGTCATTTTATGTCTCGGGGAAAGGGCACGTAAAGTTTATGGGAGGACATTTTAACGAAAGCGCAAAGTTTCTCGGGGGGGACAGGGAATGCAAAGTTTCCTGGCAGACGTTTTATGTCTCAGGGGACAGGGAATATAAAGTTCCTGGGGGACATTTTTATGTCTCGGGGGACAGGAAACGTAAAGTTTCTGGGGGGACATTTAATGTCTCTGGGACAGGGAATGTAAAGTTTCTGGGGGGACATCTTAACATCATTTTAACAAAAACGTCATTTTAAAGAAAATAGGGAACGTAAAGTTTCTCGGGGGGACAGGGAACGCAAAGTTTCTGGGGGGACATTTTATGTCAAGGGGGCCAGGGAATTTAAAGTTTCTCAGGGGTCTTTTTTTAACGAAAACGTAACGTTTCTCGGGGGGACAGGGAACATAAAGTTTCTGGGAGGACATTTTATGTCACGGGGGACAGGGAACAACGTTTTTGGGGGGACATTTTAACGTCTTTTTAACGAAAACGTAAAGTTTCTTGGGGGGACAGGGAATGTAAAGTTTCTGGGGGGACATTTTAACGTAAACGTAAAGTTTCTAGGGGGGCGGAATGGAAAGTTTCTGCGGGGACATTTTATGTCTCGGGGGACAGGGAACACAAAGTTTCTCAGGGGACATTTTATGTACCTCACAGACTCCAGCAGAAGGGTTGTGTTTTTCTGCTTGGTCATGCTGAATGTGAGTGTGTCGCTGCTGAGAGTCCTGTCCACTAGAGGCCAGTAGAGAGACGCTTTCATCTGCACATGTTTGACTGAGTGTTTCAACTCTCTGCTGTCTGTGAGATTTCAGGGCTGGAACGAGGCTGTGGTGTCCTGGATGAAATACCCATGCACTCCCTGCTCTCTCTGTCGGGTCACCAATGACGTTCAGAGGGTGTGAGTGGAGGCGTCCAATCAGACGCCAGTGTCCCCTGATCATCCCAGCACAGGAGACACTTAGCACTTGAATAGACACCATGCAGTCTTAGTCAACAAGCCTTGTGTCATTACCTGGCAGAAACCCTTCTCTCAGCTTAAATTCCCTCGGTTCTTCTTTTCTCCGAGTCGAACCCCCCCTGTAAAGAAAGCTTTTTAACATGCTAATGCAGTGTCCCACCATGAACCTCTTGAAATGTCAGCTGTTTACCGGTTATCCGCTTACCTATCAAGGATTGTTTGATCTTTAACCTCCTATCTGTTGTACTCTATCCAAGTATTGTGCCATAGATTGTAAAGCAATACAAACAGTCAATCATCCCTGTACATTTTGTCGTTTATGAATTAACCAAAAATCAAAGTCTACTTTAATCTGCACACTCGAAAAGCAGCTCTCTGATGCAACTCAAGCGTCCGCTTCGTTAATGCATTGATGTGTGTGTGTGTGTCTGTTTAAAACGCAAAAAGTTTTAAGATGTTTTATTAATTGATTTGATGAATTAAATTCAACTGCATTTTCAACATTCTTTCTTGTTTGTTTGTATTTATATATTCATTCATTTATGTATTTGTTAATTTTTTTCATTATTAATGTTCATTCATTAATTCTCGGATTTTATCTAATTTTATCCGGTAAAAGGCAAGAATTATTACTATTATGATATATTAATACAGTAATAAAATATAACCAATATTATTTATAAGAATGAATATTATTATTTTATTTTATTTTATTTGTAGTATTTTTTGAGTATTTATACTTTTAATTTAAATATAAATTGATGGTCCGTTTGCGCGACACCGTTTTCAACTAAAGACGTAAAGCGGTTTATGGGTCTTGGCCGTTGATTTACACGACAAAGGCCTGACAACGGCCTAGCATGCCTAGTCGAACGATAATGATTCATTCGGAATATTTTACGGACGCTTTAAGCGCTACGTAAAGAAACTCTGTGTGTCTTCGGCTCCATGCCCTGACAATACTCTGTTTCATGGTAGCGACACTTGGTGGTCAAAAGTTTATTGAAAAATATTTTCCAAAAATGCTTGTAACTTTTGATTATAGCTTATTATAATACAGGTCTTAATAGATTCCTTGGCTCATGCCGAGAACATAGATACGAAGTTTGAAGTCGGCTGAACTTCCTGTCCACCATTCTGATATTCCTTAAAATCATAATTCTACTCGTATTACTGAGCTGAGAAAAATGATCTGGTTCGGTTCCCTAAAAAGATCTGGATTCCATCATGAGGAAACAACCTATCAGTCATGTGGATTTAATGTGCGCTACGTCAGAATTTATTCGGCAAATGCATTTCCATCTCCCATTATTTGCATTAACTCTCACAAACCATCTCAAGCGAAAGTAACATTTTTTTTTGCAAATTAAGATTTTTTTTTTTACAAAAATTAACGTTTAACCTTTTCATCACTCAATTCTAATGCGATACTTCCAAATGCGCATAAAAACATAGCTATTGTCATCTTAATCTGACCGCACCATATCAAGTTGGTCACAGCGCCACCTATCGGTCGAAAGTGATAAACCATTACAATAGTATCACTAGTGACTGCCATTTTAAATAAAATTATCTTAAAATGTATTTAATTGCTCATTGTTGCAGTTGATCTGACACTCCCAGCCATATTGGCTTGTTTTTTTATCCTGGTTGCCCTGATAATTGCTGATGCAGCTATATTTGTTGTTATTATTATGACAGTGGACCAGATTAACAGCCACCAGAATTGGATGTAATGTAAGTCTCAGTCTAGATGTACCCTTGATAAGCGGTGGTTCATGCTGAAGATAGTGATCCAGCTGCATCTGGGCTCTTGCATAAGGTGAAAGCCTGTTATCAGTCCTCATGAACTTCAGTCGCACCTTCACATGACTCAGACAAACATTAGACCACCGCTCGCGAGTGGGAATCACACCGTACAGTGAAGCTCAGATTAGATTGTCAACACACTTTTCTCTGTGGTTTTATGCATTTAAATATATTGATTTTTGAGTAGCTGAGATGTTTTCCATTGCATTCAAGCAAACTTGCACAGCTAGGAGACCCCCTCCCTCTTTCTGTCAATTGATTCTGACAGTTTTAGGAAATCGGTTCATTTCAGTGCATTGATTTGCTGGTTCATTACTTATGATGGAATAATCATGAAAAACATGATTTTACTCCTGCCTTTATTTATTTATTTATTTTTTTAATTTTCTCTGTTTTTGTCTGATATTTATTTATCTATTTATTTATTTATTTAGTGTAGGTTAAAGTTTAATGCTGTCACTCGATTGTCTCTGTCCCATAAAAATAGTTATCTGTTTTATTATTATTATATAATCTGACATTTCCTGAAAGATATTGCTCTTTTAAAAATCTTTGATTCAGTAAGCTACTTAAAAATAAAGTTGATCTGTGTGAGATAAATATTTATATGGTTATTTTAAAAAGAGGATTTTTGTAATGCAGTGGCGGCGAAATCAAATTTTAGTTCAATTTTAACAGTTGTTTGATGTAGAATTATTATTAATAATAATATTGTTGTTAAAATTAGTATTGTCTTAATTATTCATAATACACACACACATATATATATATTTAATTTTAATATAAATTTAGCATTTATCATTTTTGCAAATGCAGTTGTGGATAAATCACAGTTCCATTTAAATAATTTTAAATGATTATTATTATAATAAATATTTAAATATTTAATTTAAATAAACATTTAGCATTTATAGTTTTTTTTGGTAATGCCAGTGGAGGAGAGATCACATTTTAATTCAATTAATGGTTGTATGTAGGATTATTGTTAATTATTATTTATTAATAATATTTATATGGTCAGTTTTAATAAAAAGTTAGCATATAGTTGTTTAATTTATAGTTTGGAAATGCAGTGGCAGACAAATGACAGTTCAATTTGAATAATGTTTAATTATAATAACTATTATTAATACTTATATGTTTAATTTAAATATGCATTTATCATTTGTCTTTTTTTGGTAAAGCAATGGCAGAGAAATCACAACGGTTCTTTGATGATACTGATGGCTCGATTTAAAACCATATCTGCTCAAAGGACTGACTTTTAATGATATAAAAGTCAATAATTGGAGCACTTTTAGTTTTAGGGGGCGTGTCATATTTGTCAAGGGACATATAGGTTGGTACTATTGTGTTTGGTTAGACTTGTGCAGTGATTGAATGTTAAACAGAAATGCATAGACATTCCTAGAGGTTTGTTGTTTGGTTTCCCACCCTGCCATGAAGCCAATCACCTTCGAGACCCCGCAGGACGGTCCCGGCTCTGCTATTGGCCGAGAGTGTTGTTGATCTCCTTCAATGCGTCTGCACTTTCATTATTAGCTAAATGACAAACATTGCAATAATACTATCATATTTTATCATGCTATCCTGTTTAAAGCTGAAGGGAATGTTTTTACACACTAACACATTGTAATTGTAGTCATTCATTTGAGTTATCTGAAGGCTTGTTTATCTGGATGTGGGATGTTTTGGACTCTGTGCTGGAGGTGGACTTTGTGTTGGCCAGTAATCGTTCCCAGAGAAACACCTCCCCGAGCGGAGGAGGGAAAAGCCCGTCTTGGAGAATGATATATAAAGAGGGAGCGAACCCGTCCTCTTCCCTCCACAGCGCCGGTTTTCATCCTCACAGCCCTGTCACTCCATCAGACAGAGGAAATCACTCGCAGGTCAGTCCTCTTACAGTTGTGTGTGTTTGTGTGTATATAAATCAGAATATGAGTTCATAATCAAAAATAACAAAGTTCTGATGAAATATGGGAAATATCATTATATTCTGTAAAATAATGTCATATCACATTGTGATATGAAAGTACACACACCAATACTCTGATCTTTACCTGGAGATCATTTGCATTTGCAAAGCGCGAGTTTATGTTTCTCATGATTTTATAAACTTTTTGATCAAAAGGATCATCCTGCTGAAATGCTTGAAGTTAGTGCTGCAGACCATTATAAATTGTGCCTAGATATGAAGTTATGTGTAATGGATGAGTGTGGAGTGTACTGTGTGCAACAAGTGTGCAGTCATTTAAAAGCTTCCCAGGATGCACCTCAGTTTCTCACTGTACTCTAATAATGTAAACTGTGCAGGATGGTCATAATGAAGAATGTGTGTGTGTGTGACAGTGGTCAGTATGGTGGGTCTGAAGCCATCCGACGTTCCTCCTCCTCCGGCGGTGAAGATCCTCAGCGCAGGGATGGCCGGCTGCATCGCGGATCTGGTCACCTTCCCTCTGGACACGGCTAAAGTGCGCCTGCAGGTACAGACGGGACATCCCAGCACAGCCTCGGGACTCAGACTGTTTGCAATAATAGTTCTATATATTATTATATATCAATAGTCTGGGTAGTTAGGAGTTTTACTAGTTCATTTATTTCTTTGTTTAATATTGACATTAATTTTTCAAATTTGTATGAATAATATTTGTATTTTGTAGATTTCTGAGGAATATATTATCAATATGAAAAATCTGTTTAAAAATGATTATAATCTGTTCCTGAATATAACTATATTAAATGTTATATATAATACTATATATATATATATAATTCCTGTATATAAATAAATATATATATATTTATAAAAATATATTTCTATAAAAATATATTTATATTTCTTGTATATAATACTATATATTGATATACTGTATATATATATATATATATATATATAATATTTATTTTTAATTATATGTATATTTATATTATATTTATATTTAATTTTATACATATATATATATATATAATGTAAAATTGTTAATCTATTTAAAATGCATATGACTGATTTAAATTATTATTTAAATATATATTGCAATATACTATATTATGTTTTTGCACTAATAATATTTTATGAATATTATATAAATAATCTGGGTAGTTAGAAGTTTTGCTAATTCATTTATTTCTTTGTTTAATATTTATATTAAATTTTTTAATTTGTATCAATAATATTTCATTAATAGTTCAAATTGTATTAGATTAGATTTCTGTAGAATATATTATTAATATAAATAATCTGTTTAAAATTATTATAATCTGTTCCTGAATATAACTATATTAAACGTTATATACAATACTATATATATATATATATATATATATATCATATATCATATATCATATATTTATATATAGACTTTTCCTGCATATGATTGATTTAAATTATTATTTAAATATATAATATATATTGCAATATAGCTACTATGTTTTGCACTAATAATATTTTTATATAAATAATCTGGGTAGTTTGGGAATTTTGCCAGGTATTAACATTTAAAATGGTAAATCTGTTCCTTCTTTTTTTTAAAGGATTTCTGAAAGAAATCTATTTTTTTTAATATTATAAAATATTAAAAAAAAAATTAAATATTAAATGTTAAACATATTCCCCTAGTTCCACAGATCAGGCTTAATCTAGTCCCAGACTAAATTGGATGTTTGAGCTGAAAGCACTGATATATCTTAAAATATGTCAGTGTCCTTGTTTTATCTCAAGATGCACATCAGTAGTGTTTCTAAGGCACGCTTACAAAAGCTACTTGCATGTCTTAATTGAACCAAGACCTAATCCTAATCCTGGCTTTATCTAAACCCTGTCTGTGAAACCAGCCCTATATATATTAAACAAAACAAATTTTGTTTGTTTTTTTTAAAGTTGTATCACGATATTTCTTTCATTATTACATATGCTTGCAAGTCAACCTCTGATCAACTGTATCGCCCCAGATCCAGGGAGAGAAGGTGGTGACGGGCGCTGCTGAGGGCATCCGTTACCGAGGTGTGTTCGGGACCATCAGCACCATGGTGAGAACCGAGGGCCCGCGCTCGCTCTACAACGGCTTGGTCGCGGGTCTTCAGAGGCAGATGGCCTTCGCCTCCATACGAATCGGCCTCTACGACAGCGTCAAGAACTTCTACACGCGGGGCAAAGACAGTGAGTTCAGCTATAACACACATCCCGCACAGTGAAGGCGAGAGTAAGATCTCTGCGGTGACGAGAGTGTGAGAGTGTTGGGATGAAGGTTTGGTTTTGGCCTTGCAGACCCTAACGTGGGTGTGAGGATCTTGGCGGGCTGCACCACCGGGGCGATGGCCGTGTCCCTGGCTCAGCCCACAGATGTGGTGAAGGTGCGTTTCCAGGCCCAGATGAACCTGCAGGGTGTGGGCCGACGCTACAACGGCACCATGCAGGCCTACAAGCAGATCTTCCAGCTCGAGGGACTCAAAGGCCTGTGGAAAGGTGTGTATTCTGCCCTGAGAGAAGCTGTTACCAAAGCCCTAAACTTTAATAAAGGGGTACTCCACCTCTGGAAAGATGAATGTGTATTTAAAATGGGTCATTTATGTAGATTTTGGAGCTTTCTAGACTGAGAATAGCCAGAAAATGTATTTTTGGCTTATGTGGATAATAGACAACAACTCCCAGAATGCACTTGCTTCACTGCCCTAGGAGGCCACGCCTACCGGTAACAGAGCGCAGTAGTTAAACAACAAGTCTAGGCTACTAGTGAGTCTCCGTGATGAGTCTGCCCGAAAACGTGTTTCGAGATCGCCCAAAATGTCCGGGATTCGGCTTTTGCGTTTTACAGTCGCCATTCGGTATAGTTCCTAACCATATCAGCCTAGAAAATCGCAACTTATACTATACTGTATACATTAAAAAATAGATCAATCTTTGTTGTGATCAGTTCCTTCATTAACATATGCAGGTGTTTATAGGTTGCTGTCGCTTTAAGACCTGATGCACAGATCAAATATAACAATACGGATCCCATTTCCTTCTCAACAGATTAGTAATTAATAATCAATTTATGCGCATCTTGAAGCACATTACATAATATGTTTTGAAAAAAGATGTGCAAAAATATTTTGGGCCAAAATAATGTTCTTAATCCTAATACGCGTGTGTTTTTCTGGCTTTCCTTAAGAAACATCAGCACTGAGTATTATATCTTATCTTATGAATATATTATTTATTATGTGTGATTTGTGTGAATACAGGAACTCTGCCGAACATCACGAGGAACGCCCTGGTCAACTGCACAGAGCTGGTGTCTTACGATCTCATCAAAGAAGCCATTCTCAGACATAAACTCATGTCAGGTAAGAGCCACCACTGAAAATTCACAGTACGCCTGGAAATCTGGAAACCCCAAAAATTTCAATAAACAGGACGAGCTCTTTGATACAGTATGTCGCTCCCAACATATATGTCATTCATATTGCACAACATCTTGTTTTTGCTTAGCATTTTTATGAAGAAGGGATCGTTGAATCCATAAAATACGATTTCAGCACATTCCCCAAAACTCAAAGCATATGCCAGCGTGTGTCAGAGCCTCGAAATCAGGCCAAGAGTCCATATGGCGACACAGCAGGAGCGTCTGTGATTGGTCAAAGCTCACACGCCCTCCCTTTACTGTCCAACCTCCAATAACCAGTGTGGATCGTGTTGGAATCAACCAGTACAAACCACTTCCACCAGATAAGATAGTATTGGTGATCAGCAAACCATTACATGACATCAGCACGTCTGTAGTGTAGTGAAATGCTACCTTGCAAACTAACTGAAATAGTTCTTTTTCTTTCTTTCAATTATCAACAAAGAATTTGAATTGTTTTAAAATTACTAAAACCAAATAGGAAATAAAAATCAATTAAAGCTAAAAAAAAAAATATTTCATCTCTCATTTCAAAACTACTAAACTTGAAATTAAAGTGAAAACTGTAAATATGTTAAAATTATATTTTTTATATTTTCCATTTTAATTTTAGTTAATTCTTTATTAATTTTGTTGGGTTGTTTTAAACAAAAAAAAAGTCAGTATATTTCATTTTTTAATTATTTTAAATAATGGTTTTTTTTTATTATTTCAATGAAACGATTGTATTGTATTTTAGTTCGATAATGTCTTTTGCTTAATACTTAGTTTTTTTTAGAGGATTTTATGGTACTAAATTATATATATGGAATAGTTATGATCTATGTATAACTTTAAACTCTAATAAATCTTGAAAGCTTTGAGCAAAGACTTAAGTTTGGACTCTTTTTAAAGACAACACATGGCAGATTTTTGCTGAAAAAAAAATTTGTTTTAGTTTATTATTATGAAAAATAATATTATTAAAAATTTAAATTGTATATGACAAAGTATATATTTTCCAATTTTTTTTTTTTACTCTAAAACTCTGAGAAAGTCAAAGTCATAAATCTAAACAAGTTCCAAATTTGAGGTTGATATTTCAAAAAATGATTAGTAAGACAAACGTTTGCACGGGATAAAATGTTTGTTTTAAATTCGTTTAATTTCTGATGCGAACAATACGTGTGACTTTTTTTTCAGGACCATTTAACCATTTTAAAAGATGTCCATGATTTTGTGTGTGTGTGTGTGTGTGTGTTCACGTTGTAAGCGCCAAAACCTTTACCAAGTTTCGTACCATTCTGATGAAGTAAGAAAATTCTAAATTTTTCATAAAGATTTGTTTTTTCGGTCAAAAATAACTAATTCAAAAATTTGAAAATGAGAAACGTTGCAATTAAATACATCCTTTTAATATTTCACTTTATTTCTGTTAACTTGTTATTTCAAGTAATACATTTTTTATATGTTTTAGTTAACTAAATTAACTTGCACTGAACACATTGAACGAAATGAACAAAATGAACGAAATGATCAGTTATATGTATTCCTGTTTTTGCATCGCAGACAATCTTCCCTGTCATTTTGTGTCTGCATTCGGCGCCGGTTTCATCACGACCGTGATCGCGTCCCCAGTGGACGTGGTGAAGACTCGCTACATGAACTCTCCTCCCGGTCAGTACAAAAGCTCCATCAACTGCGCCTGGACGATGATGACCAAAGAGGGACCGACCGCCTTTTACAAAGGGTGAGTGATCACACACTCGAACCCTCATCCTATCTGCCCATGGTGTTCACGACTTATAGGGCCGAGTATACGACAGGGATCAGCGTTACATTACGAAATCTTGTTCGATGCTACTTTCACAATTGCATCATGGTTAATTAAAGGGATTAGACTTTATTTCGATAGTCCACTTTAGACATTCTACTCACTACAAGTCACTTTTTAACTATATGTCATCTGACTCTCATTAGTGTAGTAGACTGTTAGGTGTTAGGGTTCAGGTTAGTAGAATAAGTTTAGGCTACTTGTAGTTGCCAAGTCTGTTGGGGGCCCAAAAAAATAAAGTGTTATCTAATATTAAAGGGATACTTCAGGATTTAGCATTAAGCTTTGTATTAGTAGGAAACCTGTAGTATTTTCGGATTAACGTGTTTTCCACCCTCATATCCCCCTGAGATGAGAGATTTATGATTTTTTTGTCTGGAAAGAATCCTCAGATCACGTAAAAATCGTCATTTTGCGTCATCAGAGGATTTTGTTGTCCAGAGGCCAAAGACTACAGTCAGTAGTCGGGTCTGTCCCGCATGTCCTCAACCCGCCCATAGAGGGCGATCTCACTCACAGAATGAACACATAGTGTCGGCCATCTTGTTTTGGAAGCTAAGCTTGCAGGTTCTTGTTCTGTGGAGAAAGCTGAGTAGTCGGGGTTACCATCCTCCCTTTCCCGGACATGTCCGGCCGTCGATGTCCAGGATTCAGCTTTTGCGTTCTGCAGTCGCCATTCATTGTTTATATGCACAGCTAACTGAATTAATCCCGATTGGTGAATCTGAATGTAGTGTTTACATGAACGCTAAACAAGAGATTGGTTGATGTGCATTTTAACATCACTAAGAAAATTCCCGCTCCTCTGTGAGAGATACGAGATCGGTAATCACGCCACCGGCCTCACGTCATTCTCCCGCGGCCCTCACTCGTCTCGCTCACCACAGTAAACATGACTCGGCCCGTTCTCCCGCGGCCCTCACTCCTCCCGCTCACCACAGTAAACATGACTCGCGCCATTCTCCCGCGGCCCTCACTCGTCCCGCTCGCCACAGTAAACATGATAAATTGCGACTGTAGAACGCAAAAACCGAATCCCGGATTTTTTGGGCGATATCGAAACATTTTCGGGCAGACTCATCACAGAGACTCACTAGTAGCCTAGACTTGTTGTTTAACGACTGTGCTCTGTTACCGGTAGGCGTGGCCTCCCAGGGAAGCGAAGCAAGTGCATTCTGGGAGTTGTTGTCTTTCATCCACATGAGGCAAAAATACATTTTCTGGCTTTTATCAGTCTAGAAAGCTCCAAATTCAAAAATAATTTCACATTTCTTCTACATAAATGACCCATTTTATCTTTCCAGAGGTAAAGTATCCCTTTAAGCAGAAATCCTCTAATGAGAGTTAGCTATGATGTAGCTGCAAAATAGTTAGTAGAATCTCTAAAATGTACTATCAAAATCAAGTGTTACCAATAAAGGTGAATATAATAAAACACGCACTGAGGTTTTGTTGCCTGTCGCTTTAAATGCTCAAGCTTTACAGCCGGATGGATTCTGATTGGCTGTCAATGTTTTGATTGTTCATCAACTGGAAACAAAACACATTGTGAAAGTGATTCCAACGATATTTTTTATCCTTGTGTGACGCACAACCACTCTTTTATTAGAACGATTTTTGAAACTCGTTATAGTTTTCGTTAAATGACGAAACGTCCCTCTTTCTCCTTCAGGTTCGTTCCGTCGTTCCTGAGGTTGGGCTCCTGGAACGTGGTGATGTTCGTGTCGTTCGAGCAGCTGAAGAGGGCTTTGATGATGTCCCGGGACAGATTCGAAGCCACCACGTAGAGGCTAAACTCACTCACATCCTTTCAAACACACGGACTCACACGAGCGGCTGTTTTAAACACCTAACGGGACGATGAAAACCAGATGCGCAGGCGCAGAAACTTCCGCTTTGGAAGCCGAACAGGCAACAGTACGGGATACATCAGAATCAGATCATGATCGTCATCGTTTCTCCTTCAGGGCATTTTTCATGTATGATAATTATGAAGCCGTTGAGCAACGATTGATCATCCATCACACATATTGAAAAAAGAGGATATTCTGAACCTCACCCCCCTTGATAATGTACAAAATGTTTATGTAATATTTATCTTTCCTCATTTTTTAAGCAATTAGTGCTTTGTTTAAAGCAACCATTTACCCTTAATGTTTATTTAACTCTAAAACTTTTCAAACACGTGACCCTGCAATGACCTAGGAAGTGCTATTGCCTCATTACTGGAAACCTATAAAGACACAAAGATTCGCATGTATGCATCAATAAAACACCTTTATATACCTTCTGGATGTCTTTGTGTGGACTGTGGAATTTTAAGTTGTGATACTATGTGAAATAAGATTGTTATTCAAAGAGACATGAGTTTATATTCGTAGAAATCTTTAGGCCTTCATTCATGCTGATGCAAATCATTTTCGATATTTACAGTTAAAGATATTTACAGTTAAAGATATTTGCCAATGTGTGATCAGCTTGTAACGAAACTTTAACCCATTCAGACCCTGTGTCTATTACAATTGACATCACATGTCAGCCACCTTTTTTAACTTCAGGAGCATTTCACCTAGTTTAAAGCCTGCAGTCCATGAGATTGGACGTTTGTCATCCAATCAAATGCCAGTAAAGCTCTGCATGTAGTAATTATTAGGGTTGGGTATCGTTTGAATTTGAACGATTCTGATTCCGATTCCTGGTTTCGATTCCGGTTCCTAACGATTCTCGATTCCGATTCTTTTAAGAGGCAGGGTCAAAAAAGTTTAGCTAACCTTGCTAACCAACAGACTTTCTGGCGGAAATAATCCTTTCTGAAGGAAATACTCCTTCTGTCACAAATACTCCTTTTGTCACAAATTTTGCATTTTGCCGAGATTTCGTTATTTTTAGAAAAGTGAAGCCACACTTTGGACAGCCGACGTAAGCTACTCATGTTCGACTCGCACAGTTATGCCAACACTTCTAGTAGACGCTTCCTCGTTGGTGTTGTTCAGCGGTTTCTTCTTCCGCTTGGCGGACTGTGAATATCAAAACTAGGAATCGAAATTTTAACTTTTGAACGATTCCGGGAAAAACAAAAAGTTAGTCCCGGTTCCAATCTTTACTCGATTCTCGATACCCAACCCTAGTAATTATATTTAAAAAAACAATACATTGAAGAGAAGCATGGCAGCACTTCACTCCAAACACAGAAGCAAGCAACATTTTCTAAGGTGTATTTACATTTATACAGGGTTTTTGAACCGCTCTTAGTCTGACCCGTCGCCTAGAACCTGTTTGCCTTGGGAGACCCTACCAGGGGCATATAGCCCCAGACAACATAGCTCCTAGGGTCATTCGGGTACTCAAACCCCTCCACCACGTTAAGGTGGCAGTTCAAGGAGGGGCTTTGTGGTCGTTTCATCTGACCTGCGGCCGTATGTCTTGGACACTCGGGTGAAGAGAGGGGCGGAGCTGTCAACTGATCACCACCTGGTGGTGAGTTGGATCCGATGGCGGGGGAGGAGGCTGGACAGACTCGGCAGACCCAAGCGTCCCGTAAGGGTTTGCTGGGAACGTTTGGCCGAATCTCCTGTCAGAAAGATCTTCAACTCTCACCCCCGGCAGAGCTACGACCAGATCCCGAGGGAGGCTGGAGATATTGAGTCTGAGTGGACCATGTTCTCCACCTCCATTGTCGAAGCGGCTGCTCGGAGCTGTGGCCGTAAGGTCTCCGGTGCCTGTCGAGGCGGCAACCCTCGAACCCGGTGGTGGACACCGGCATCACCCTGGCTGAGGTCACCGAGGTAGTCAAGAAACTCCTCGGCGGCAAGGCACCGGGGGTGGATGAGATCTGCCCCGAATACCTCAAGTCTCTGGATGTTGTGTGGCTGTCTTGGTTGACACGCCTCTGCAGCATCGCGTTGCGGTCGGGGACAGTGCCGGGATGGCAGACCGGGGTGGTGGTTCCTCTTTTTAAGAAGGGGGACCGGAGGGTGTGTTCCAACTATTTCTGTTTTGAATGTATGACAATAATGTGAAAGAATCTCTCTTATGCATATGAATAATGGCGTTATTAGGCTTGATGTTCATATGAACTGTTTGGAAATAATCCTTATGAGTATTGCTGCATTGTAAGACTGGTGCTTATATATATTAAAATAAAGTGCAAGTCTGAGTATTTCACAATCTCCTCAGTTACTGGGATTTTCACGCACAACCATTTCTAGGGTTTACAAAGATTGGTGTGGAAAGGGAAAAACATCCAGTATGCGGCAGTCCTGTGGGCGAAAATGCCTTGTTGATGCGAGAGGTCAGAGTAGAACGGGTTGACTGATTCAAGCTGATAGAAGAGCAACTTTGACTGAAATAACCACTCGTTACAACCGAGGTATGCAGCAAATCATTTGTGAAGCCACAACACACACAACCTTGAGGCGGATGGGCTACAACAACAGAAGACCCCACCGGGTACCACTCATCTCCACTACAAATAGGAAAAAGAGGCTACAATTAGAGGTAGAGGCAGAATTAGGTAAGTTAGGACAGAATTGCTTTCTTCAACTTGCAGACAGCTTTTCACAGGGATGAAGTTGCTGATGAAAGTTGAAGAGTAGTTGAGAAATGTATCCCAGTTTGTTTGAGTTTAACGTGAGATCAAAAATTTACTATAGGGTTCATATCTAGACAAAACATGAGTCTGACAGATATGGGCTGAAATATGTGCCACCAGAAACTGAATTTGAACCATTTATATTTGAATTTGAATGGCTAAACTTGAATAATTGCATTGAAAAACTGAATTTATAATTTGAAAATGTTTTGTTTAATCAAAATTGGATTTATTCAAAAACTGAATCTGAATTGTATAATTAGAAATTGAATTTATTTGAAGAGCGAACTGAAGAACTGAGAACTTAGAACTGGAGTCCAATAAAATGTGATCCTCACTGAAAATTAAACTCCATATCTTCACATTCACTTCTCACAATAGGCTTTATGCACAACTTACTTCTGCATTCTCTGTAAAACGGGTCTCATCGCTTCCGGTCCAGATCTTTTGTATGTGCTTCATGAATTTTTTTGCGGTTATAATCAAGATAACTTAAAAGGAGCGATCAAAGATTAGCATAACCATATCCCTCACATGTGCAGATTGATATTTAAACGTTTTATATTTTTTATTCTTCACAGTAACGTTTAGATATTTAAATGGAATAAAACGCCAATAACAAAGTGAAATAGGTAGATTAGCTGATTACCTTACAAATACATAGATATCGTAGTCAGTTCTTACGGCCGTTAACACTTTCTCTGACAAGCGGATGCGATAAGACCCGTTTTCCGGTTTGGTCACGTGAAGCTCGACATAATGAGACACTGGAAGAGCAATCGAGCGCAGATCGAAGGATAGAGTTCATTAGCGCACAGGAGTCCTCTTCGGCCAATCAGCACCAATGTTTTGGAGCACAGTATGTTTCCCACCATGAAACAAAGAAGAAGTGCTTGCCTGACTGGCATGACCAGTGACCAACACCATGGATTCGGCTGGGACAAATGTGGTAATAACATTTTTTTTTTTTTTTTTTTACAATCTAACTATCTTTTGTTTAACTGTTGTTAATGTTATAGCTATTTTGTAGAAACGTTTCGTTTAGTCCCGCGATAATATACAATATACAAACAAATCATGTTAACAATTACTTTAGACGACTTATTCTGCGCCCGTTCTATTTCCCATGATTCATTGCGGTTTCAACTGACCACTCATCTATATACAGTAGTATATTAGATCATGGTCCAGACATTAGAAAAATATCAGTTTACACATGCATTATATTCACGGACATGACCGTTATGAAGGCGACTTTAAAACTTTCACTGAGAGAAACCACAAAGAAACCTTTCTTTAAAGGGAATTGTTCGTTTTTTTATTAATTGAATCTTAATTTAAATCAATGTTTCATCAACCAATTGACTGGTTTTAATAAATAAGAGGTATAAACAATAGATGATCATGACGGAGGCGACAGCGCACAAACTCGACTTTGGTCTGAAACTCGGCATAACGTTATGCCTAACCTCACAGCCCTGAGAAATATATAGACTATATGCATCTTTGAAAGCAGAGGTAGACAGGAGTCAAAGAGCTAACCAGTCTAACCTTTTAGTAGCCTACTGTTCTGCAGTCGGAGTTTTGCCGCCGACAAGTGTCGGGGGAGACCGTAGCATGTTTGCTCGGCCCCAAACAGATAGAAAAGAATCGCTATTACATAAAAAGCGGCAGGTGTTGTGAAGTTTTCAGCAGTCAATAAAAGGGATTTTAAGCAACAGCTGTTGATAGAACGGCGACGGCAGCCGAAAATAAACAGTTAACTGCCATAGCTAAAGAGCGCAAAAAATCACTAAGCAACAGTAAAGAGCACGGCATAATAAGAGAATAATTTAATCATCAGACAAAATACAAAAAGAAAGTGATTTTAAAAAGAAAGATAAGGGTTGATTTTAGCACTTAATGATATACAGAAACGATTTCAATGCCGCAAAACCTAAAACATAACATTAACGTTAACTGTCTTAATCTGTCACGTAGTAACGACTACGGCAAATCAGCTGTTCTCCCGTGAGACGGTTACAGTAGAACGTCAAGAAGTAGCAATAGAACGCCAGTTGCCGTTGCCGTTTCACCAGAGGCTGTTGCTTAAAGTAACTGTCGGATGTTTGCTGGATTAACGTTAGGGATATCGTGCAGTCATGCATCAGCCTTTGGAAGTTATGAAGAAAAAAAACGTTCATTTTGTTTTTATCCGTGATTTAATAAGAAATAACGTGATCAGATCACATTTGATGAATGTTTTTTTCTATTTAGTTTAGCGATGTGAGGATGACACAATCTAAAACACATGGAAAGAAAGCATAGACTGGACTCGAACCGGAAGTTGACAACCGGAGTCGTTGTCATGCCGGCGCCCATTGTTTAGACAGAGCTGCCAACTTTTGAGTTTAGCTTGACGTGAGACCCCGTAGGGAGGGGGGGGGATCGGTACGCATAGCCTATGTATATATATATATAGGCTACACACACACACACACACACACACACACCCTTATTGTAAAGCATGACCATTTTAGTCATTATTCTCTGAAAATCTACGCTTTTGAATCTCATTTTGTGCTCTGTGTATTCAGTGCCTGTCTTTTCCCTAAAAACACGCCCATCACATAGTAGTTACAATGGCGTAGAACGTAGAGCCTGTGGTTCATGACAGAACATTTGCTGCACTCGGACGCGAGTTCGAATCTGCCTTTTGCAAAACATGGAACCTAAAATGCATAAACTAACATGAAGGTCTCTAGCGTTATATTTTGCCAATGAACTAAAAAACGAAACCATGATGCTTTTTGCCTTAAAACAGCACAAGACTTTAAGAATAGGCATTCTGTTTGTGCAGGGTGTTTTTAGGGAAACGTGTGCACTTTGCTCACGCGAACACGGAGCAGTTTTTCATATGCGTGAGACTGGAAAACCCGTTGTGGATGTAATCGGAGTGATAACAGAACGCTTAGAGTGCAGAGAGGAATTGGCTTTGACTCCAGTCCAGGTTTTGCGTCCGCGCCGTAAGGAGCTCAACATCTGTCTCGCATGCATGAACGCTCTAGACTAGAATAGAGGATATTTTAACTAATTTGTGGTAAAACTAGTCGATCACGAGTGGCTCAACTAGTGGATTTATAGATAAACTTATCTTTTAGGTATCCTCTATCAGAATCCAGAGTTTCAAGACGATCAGAGAAACTCAAAATTTCGACCAGAAAAAAAATAAAATAAAACGACAGTGGTACCCCTTTCGTTTTTTTTTTCGGGTCGAAATTTTGAGTTTCGATGTCTCAGCTCTGGAAGGGTCTAGAGCCTCCATTTTTGCACTCAGGCCTAAGTCTATTGGCCCTCTGTCAGAATCCAGAGTTTAAAGAAGATCAGAGAAACTCAAAATTTCGACCCGAAAAAAACAAAAAACAACAAAAAAAACGACAGTGTTACCCCTTTCGTTTTTTTTTTTTCGGGTCGAAATTTTGAGTTTCGATATCTCAGCTCTGGAAGGGTCTAGAGCCTCCATTTTTGCGCGCTGGTCGAAGTGTCGTTGCCCTCTGTCAGAATCCAGAGTGTCAAGAAGATCGGAGGGGGTCAAAATTTCGGCCAAAAAAAAAATGACAGTGTTACCCCTTATGTTTTTTTTCAGGTCCAAATTTTGACCTTCGATATCTCGGCTCTGGAAGGGTCTAGAGCCTCCATTTTTGCGCGCTGGTCGAAGTCTCGTGGCCCTCTGTCAGAGTCCAGAGTTTCAAGAAGATCGGAGGGGGTCAAAATTTCGGCCAAAAAAAAAATGACAGTGTTACCCCTTATGTTTTTTTTTCAGGTCCAAATTTTGACCTTCGATATCTCGGCTCTGGAAGGGTCTAGAGCCTCCATTTTTGCGCGCTGGTCGAAGTCTCGTGGCCCTCTGTCAGAATCCAGAGTTTCAAGAAGATCGGAGGGGGTCAAAATTTCGGCCAAAAAAAAAATGGCAGTGTTACCCCTTATGTTTTTTTTTCAGGTCCAAATTTTGACCTTCGATATCTCGGCTCTGGAAGGGTCTAGAGCCTCAATTTTTGCGCGCTGGTCGAAGTCTCGTGGCCCTCTGTCAGAATCCACAGTTTCAAGAAGATCGGAGGGGGTCAAAATTTCGGCCAAAAAAAAAAATGACAGTGTTACCCCTTATGTTTTTTTTTCAGGTCCAAATTTTGACCTTCGATATCTCGGCTCTGGAAGGGTCTAGAGCCTCCATTTTTGCGCGCTGGTCGAAGTCTCGTGGCCCTCTGTCAGAATCCAGAGTTTCAAGAAGATCGGAGGGGGTCAAAATTTCGGCCAAAAAAAAATGACAGTGTTACCCCTTATGTTTTTTTTTCAGGTCCAAATTTTGACCTTCGATATCTCGGCTCTGGAAGGGTCTAGAGCCTCCATTTTTGCGCGCTGGTCGAAGTCTCGTGGCCCTCTGTCAGAATCCACAGTTTCAAGAAGATCGGAGGGGGTCAAAATTTCGGCCAAAAAAAAAATGACAGTGTTACCCCTTATGTTTTTTTTTCAGGTCCAAATTTTGACCTTCGATATTTCGGCTCTGGAAGGGTCTAAAGCCTCCATTTTTGCGCGCTGGTCGAAGTCTCGTGGCCCTCTGTCAGAACCCAGAGTTTCAAGAAGATCGGAGGGGGTCAAAATTTCGGCCCAAAAAAAAATGACAGTGTTACCCCTTATGTTTTTTTTCAGGTCCAAATTTTGACCTTCGATATCTCGGCTCTGGAAGGGTCTAGAGCCTCAATTTTTGCGCGTTGGTCGAAGTCTCGTGGCCCTCTGTCAGAATCCAGAGTTTCAAGAAGATCGGAGGGGGTCAAAATTTCGGCCAAAAAAAAAAATGACAGTGTTACCCCTTATGTTTTTTTTTTGGTCCAAATTTTGACCTTCGATATCTCGGCTCTGGAAGGGTCTAGAGCCTCCATTTTTGCGCGCTGGTCGAAGTCTCGTGGCCCTCTGTCAGAGTCCAGAGTTTCAAGAAGATCGGAGGGGGTCAAAATTTCGGCCAAAAAAAAAAATGACAGTGTTACCCCTTATGTTTTTTTTTTCAGGTCCAAATTTTGACCTTCGATATCTCGGCTCTGGAAGGGTCTAGAGCCTCCATTTTTGTGCGCTGGTCGAAGTCTCGTGGCCCTCTGTCAGAATCCAGAGTTTCAAGAAGATCGGAGGGGGTCAAAATTTCGGCCAAAAAAAAAAAATGACAGTGTTACCCCTTATGTTTTTTTTTCAAGTCCAAATTTTGACCTTCGATATCTCGGCTCTGGAAGGGTCTAGAGCCTCCATTTTTGCGCGCTGGTCGAAGTCTCGTGGCCCTCTGTCAGAGTCCAGAGTTTCAAGAAGATCGGAGGGGGTAAAAATTTCGGCCAAAAAAAAATGACAGTGTTACCCCTTATGTTTTTTTTTCAGGTCCAAATTTTGACCTTCGATATCTCGGCTCTGGAAGGGTCTAGAGCCTCCATTTTTGCGCGCTGGTCGAAGTCTCGTGGCCCTCTGTCAGACTCCAGAGTTTCAAGAAGATCGGAGGGGGTCAAAATTTCGGCCAAAAAAAAATGACAGTGTTACCCCTTATGTTTTTTTTTCAGGTCCAGATTTTGACCTTCGATATCTCGGCTCTGGAAGGGTCTAGAGCCTCCATTTTTGCGCGCTGGTCGAAGTCTCGTGGCCCTCTGTCAGAGTCCAGAGTTTCAAGAAGATCGGAGGGGGTCAAAATTTCGGCCAAAAAAAAAATGACAGTGTTACCCCTTATGTTTTTTTTTTCAGGTCCAAATTTTGACCTTCGATATCTCGGCTCTGGAAGGGTCTAGAGCCTCCATTTTTGCGCGCTGGTCGAAGTCTCGTGGCCCTCTGTCAGAGTCCAGAGTTTCAAGAAGATCGGAGGGGGTCAAAATTTCGGCCAAAAAAAAAAAATGACAGTGTTACCCCTTATGTTTTTTTTTCAGGTCCAAATTTTGACCTTCGATATCTCGGCTCTGGAAGGATCTAGAGCCTCAATTTTTGCGTGTTGGTCGAAGTCTCGTGGCCCTCTGTCAGAATCCAGAGTTTCAAGAAGATCAGAGGGGATCAAAATTTCGGCCAAAAAAAAAAATGACAGTGTTACCCCTTATGTTTTTTTTCAGGTCCAAATTTTGACCTTCGATATCTCGGCTCTGGAAGGGTCTAGAGCCTCCATTTTTGCGCGCTGGTCGAAGTCTCGTGGCCCTCTGTCAGAGTCCAGAGTTTCAAGAAGATCGGAGGGGGTCAAAATTTCGGCCAAAAAAAAAAATGACAGTGTTACCCCTTATGTTTTTTTTTTCAGGTCCAAATTTTGACCTTCGATATCTCGGTTCTGGAAGGGTCTAGAGCCTCCATTTTTGCGCGCTGGTCGAAGTCTCGTGGCCCTCTGTCAGAGTCCAGAGTTTTAAGAAGATCGGAGGGGGTCAAAATTTCGGCCAAAAAAAAAATGACAGTGTTACCCCTTATGTTTTTTTTTTCAGGTCCAAATTTTGACCTTCGATATCTCGGCTCTGGAAGGGTCTAGAGCCTCCATTTTTGCGCGCTGGTCGAAGTCTCGTGGCCCTCTGTCAGAGTCCAGAGTTTCAAGAAGATCGGAGGGGGTCAAAATTTCGGCCAAAAAAAAATGACAGTGTTACCCCTTATGTTTTTTTTTCAGGTCCAAATTTTGACCTTCGATATCTCGGCTCTGGAAGGGTCTAGAGCCTCCATTTTTGCGTGCTGGTCGAAGTCTCGTGGCCCTCTGTCAGAATCCAGAGTTTCAAGAAGATCGGAGGGGGTCAAAATTTCGGCCAAAAAAAAATGACAGTGTTACCCCTTATGTTTTTTTTTCAGGTCCAAATTTTGACCTTCGATATCTCGGCTCTGGAAGGGTCTAGAGCCTCCATTTTTGCGCGCTGGTCGAAGTCTCGTGGCCCTCTGTCAGAGTCCAGAGTTTCAAGAAGATCGGAGGGGGTCAAAATTTCGGCCAAAAAAAAAATGACAGTGTTACCCCTTATGTTTTTTTTTTCAGGTCCAAATTTTGAACTTCGATATCTCGGCTCTGGAAGGGTCTAGAGCCTCCATTTTTGCGCGCTGGTCGAAGTCTCGTGGCCCTCTGTCAGAATCCAGAGTTTCAAGAAGATCGGAGGGGGTCAAAATTTCGGCCAAAAACGACAGTGTTACCCCTTATGTTTTTTTTTTTTCAGGTCAAAACTTTGACATCCAATATCTCGGCTCTGGAAGGGTCTAGAGCCTCCATTTTTGCGCGCTGGTCGAAGTCTCGTGGCCCTCTGTCAGAATCCAGAGTTTCAAGAAGATCGGAGGGGGTCAAATTTTCGGCCAAAAACGACAGTGTTACCCCTTATGTTTTTTTTTTCAGGTCAAAACTTTGACATCCGATATCTCGGCTCTGGAAGGGTCTAGAGCCTCCATTTTTGCGTGCTGGTCGAAGTCTCGTGGCCCTCTGTCAGAATCCAGAGTTTCAAGAAGATCGGAGGGGGTCAAAATTTCGGCCAAAAACGACAGTGTTACCCCTTATGTTTTTTTTTTTTCAGGTCAAAACTTTGACATCCGATATCTCGGCTCTGGAAGGGTCTGGAGCCTCCAATTTTGCGCGCTGATCGAAGTCTCGTGGCCCTCTGTCAGAATCCAGAGTTTCAAGAAGATCGGAGGGGGTCAAAATTTCGGCCAAAAACGACAGTGTTACCCCTTATGTTTTTTTTCAGGTCAAAACTTTGACATCCGATATCTCGGCTCTGGAAGGGTCTAGAGCCTCCATTTTTGCGCGCTGGTCGAAGTCTCGTGGCACTCTGTCAGAATCCAGAGTTTCAAGAAGATCGGAGGGGGTCAAAATTTCGGCCAAAAACGACAGTGTTACCCCTTATGTTTTTTTTTCAGGTCAAAACTTTGACATCCGATATCTCGGCTCTGGAAGGGTCTAGAGCCTCCATTTTTGCGCGCTGGTCGAAGTCTCGTGGCCCTCTGTCAGAATCCAGAGTTTCAAGAAGATCGGAGGGGGTCAAAATTTCGGCCAAAAACGACAGTGTTACCCCTTATGTTTTTTTTTTCGGGTCAAAACTTTGACATCCGATATCTCGGCTCTGGAAGGGTCTAGAGCCTCCATTTTTGCGCGCTGGTCGAAGTCTCGTGGCCCTCTGTCAGAATCCAGAGTTTCAAGAAGATCGGAGGGGGTCAAAATTTCGGCCAAAAACGACAGTGTTACCCCTTATGTTTTTTTTTCAGGTCAAAACTTTGACATCCGATATCTCGGCTCTGGAAGGGTCTAGAGCCTCCATTTTTGCGCGCTGGTCGAAGTCTCGTGGCCCTCTGTCAGAATCGAGAGTTTCAAGAAGATCGGAGGGGGTCAAAATTTCGGCCAAAAAAAAAAATGACAGTGTTACCCCTTATGTTTTTTTTTCAGGTCCAAATTTTGACCTTCGATATCTCTGCTCTGGAAGGGTCTAGAGCCTCCATTTTTGCGCGCTGGTCGAAGTCTCGTGGCCCTCTGTCAGAATCCAGAGTTTCAAGAAGATCGGAGGGGGTCAAAATTTCGGCCAAAAACTACAGTGTTACCCCTTATGTTTTTTTTTTCAGGTCAAAACTTTGACATCCGTTATCTCGGCTCTGGAAGGGTCTAGAGCCTCCATTTTTGCGCGCTGGTCGAAGTCTCGTGGCACTCTGTCAGAATCCAGAGTTTCAAGAAGATGGGAGGGGGTCAAAATTTCGGCCAAAAACGACAGTGTTACCCCTTATGTTTTTTTTTTCAGGTCAAAACTTTGACATCCAATATCTCGGCTCTGGAAGGGTCTAGAGCCTCCATTTTTGCGCGCTGGTCGAAGTCTCGTGGCCCTCTGTCAGAATCCAGAGTTTCAAGAAGATCGGAGGGGGTCAAAATTTCGGCCAAAAACGACAGTGTTACCCCTTATGTTTTTTTTTTCAGGTCAAAACTTTGACATCCGATATCTCGGCTCTGGAAGGGTCTGGAGCCTCCATTTTTGCGCGCTGGTCGAAGTCTCGTGGCGCTCTGTCAGAATCCAGAGTTTCAAGAAGATCGGAGGGGGTCAAAATTTCGGCCAAAAAACGTCAGTGTTACCCCTTATGTTTTTTTTCAGGTCAAAACTTTGACATCCGATATCTCGGCTCTGGAAGGGTCTAGAGCCTCCATTTTTGCGCGCTGGTCGAAGTCTCGTGGCCCTCTGTCAGAATCCAGAGTTTCAAGAAGATCGGAGGGGGTCAAAATTTCGGCCAAAAACGACAGTGTTACCCCTTATGTTTTTTTTTTCGGGACAAAACTTTGACATCCGATATCTCGGCTCTGGAAGGGTCTAGAGCCTCCATTTTTGCGCGCTGGTCGAAGTCTCGTGGCCCTCTGTCAGAATCCAGAGTTTCAAGAAGATCGGAGGGGGTCAACATTTCGGCCAAAAACGACAGTGTTACCCCTTATGTTTTTTTTTCAGGTCAAAACTTTGACATCCGATATCTCGGCTCTGGAAGGGTCTAGAGCCTCCATTTTTGCGCGCTGGTCGAAGTCTCGTGGCCCTCTGTCAGAATCCAGAGTTTCAAGAAGATCGGAGGGGGTCAAAATTTCGGCCAAAAACGACAGTGTTACCCCTTATGTTTTTTTTTTCAGGTCAAAACTTTGACATCCGATATCTCGGCTCTGGAAGGGTCTAGAGCCTCCATTTTTGCACGCTGGTCGAAGTCTCGTGGCCCTCTGTCAGAATCCAGAGTTTCAAGAAGATCAGAGGGGGTCAAAATTTCGGCCAAAAACGACAGTGTTACCCCTTATGTTTTTTTTTTCAGGTCAAAAATTTGACATCCGATATCTCGGCTCTGGAAGGGTCTAGAGCCTCCATTTTTGCGCGCTGGTCGAAGTCTCGTGGCCCTCTGTCAGAATCCAGAGTTTCAAGAAGATCGGAGGAGGTCAAAATTTCGGCCAAAAACGACAGTGTTACCCCTTATGTTTTTTTTTTCAGGTCAAAACTTTGACATCCGATATCTCGGATCTGGAAGGGTCTAGAGCCTCCATTTTTGCGCGCTGGTCGAAGTCTCGTGGCCCTATGTCAGAATCCAGAGTTTCAAGAAGATCGGAGGGGGTCAAAAGTTCGGCCAAAAACGACAGTGTTACCCCTTATGTTTTTTTTTTCAGGTCAAAACTTTGACATCCGATATCTCGGCTCTGGAAGGGTCTAGAGCCTCCATTTTTGCGCGCTGGTCGAAGTCTCGTGGCCCTATGTCAGAATCCAGAGTTTCAAGAAGATCGGAGGGGGTCAAAATTTCGGCCAAAAACGACAGTGTTACCCCTTATGTTTTTTTTCAGGTCAAAACTTTGACATCCGATATCTCGGCTCTGGAAGGGTCTAGAGCCTCCATTTTTGCGCGCTGGTCGAAGTCTCGTGGCCCTCTGTCAGAATCCAGAGTTTCAAGAAGATCGGAGGGGGTCAAAATTTCGGCCAAAAACGACAGTGTTACCCCTTATGTTTTTTTTTTCGGGTCAAAACTTTGACATCCGATATCTCGGCTCTGGAAGGGTCTAGAGCCTCCATTTTTGCGCGCTGGTCGAAGTCTCGTGGCCCTCTGTCAGAATCCAGAGTTTCAAGAAGATCGGAGGGGGTCAAAATTTCGGCCAAAAACGACAGTGTTACCCCTTATGTTGTTTTTTCAGGTCAAAACTTTGACATCCGATATCTCGGCTCTGGAAGGGTCTAGAGCCTCCATTTTTGCGCGCTGGTCGAAGTCTCGTGGCCCTCTGTCAGAATCCAGAGTTTCAAGAAGATCGGAGGGGGTCAAAATTTCGGCCAAAAACGACAGTGTTACCCCTTATGTTTTTTTTTCAGGTCAAAACTTTGACATCCGATATCTCGGCTCTGGAAGGGTCTAGAGTCTCCATTTTTGCACGCTGGTCGAAGTCTCGTGGCCCTCTGTCAGAATCCAGAGTTTCAAGAAGATCGGAGGGGGGTCAAAATTTCGGCCAAAAACGACAGTGTTACCCCTTATGTTTTTTTTCAGGTCAAAACTTTGACATCCGATATCTCGGCTCTGGAAGGGTCTAGAGCCTCCATTTTTACGCGCTGGTCGAAGTCTCGTGGCCCTCTGTCAGAATCCAGAGTTTCAAGAAGATCGGAGGGGGTCAAAATTTCGGCCAAAAAGGACAGTGTTACCCCTTATGTTTTTTTTTTCAGGTCAAAACTTTGACATCCGATATCTCGGCTCTGGAAGGGTCTAGAGCCTCCATTTTTGCGCGCTGGTCGAAGTCTCGTGGCCCTCTGTCAGAATCCAGAGTTTCAAGAAGATCAGAGGGGGTCAAAATTTCGGCCAAAAACGACAGTGTTACCCCTTATGTTTTTTTTTCAGGTCAAAAATTTGACATCCGATATCTCGGCTCTGGAAGGGTCTAGAGCCTCCATTTTTGCGCGCTGGTCGAAGTCTCGTGGCCCTCTGTCAGAATCCAGAGTTTCAAGAAGATCGGAGGAGGTCAAAATTTCGGCCAAAAACGACAGTGTTACCCCTTATGTTTTTTTTTTCAGGTCAAAACTTTGACATCCGATATCTTGGCTCTGGAAGGGTCTAGAGCCTCCATTTTTGCGCGCTGGTCGAAGTCTCGTGGCCCTCTGTCAGAATCCAGAGTTTCAAGAAGATCGGAGGGGGTCAAAATTTCGGCCAAAAACGACAGTGTTACCCCTTATGTTTTTTTTTCAGGTCAAAACTTTGACATCCGATATCTCGGCTCTGGAAGGGTCTAGAGCCTCCATTTTTGCGCGCTGGTCGAAGTCTCGTGGCCCTCTGTCAGAATCCAGAGTTTCAAGAAGATCGGAGGGGGTCAAAATTTCGGCCAAAAACGACAGTGTTACCCCTTATGTTTTTTTTTCAGGTCAAAACTTTGACATCCGATATCTCGGCTCTGGAAGGGTCTAGAGCCTCCATTTTTGCGCGCTGGTCGAAGTCTCGTGGCCCTCTGTCAGAATCCAGAGTTTCAAGAAGATCGGAGGGGGTCAAAATTTCGGCCAAAAACGACAGTGTTACCCCTTATGTTTTTTTTTCAGGTCAAAACTTTGACATCCGATATCTCGGCTCTGGAAGGGTCTAGAGCCTCCATTTTTGCGGGCTGGTCGAAGTCTCGTGGCCCTCTGTCAGAATCCAGAGTTTCAAGAAGATCGGAGGGGGTCAAAATTTCGGCCAAAAACGACAGTGTTACCCCTTATGTTTTTTTTTCAGGTCAAAACTTTGACATCCGATATCTCGGCTCTGGAAGGGTCTAGAGCCTCCTTTTTTGCGCGCTGGTCGAAGTCTCGTGGCCCTCTGTCAGAATCCAGAGTTTCAAGAAGATCGGAGGGGGTCAAAATTTCGGCCAAAAACGACAGTGTTACCCCTTATGTTTTTTTTTCAGGTCAAAACTTTGACATCCGATATCTCGGCTCTGGAAGGGTCTAGAGCCTCCATTTTTGCGCGCTGGTCGAAGTCTCGTGGCCCTCTGTCAGAATCCAGAGTTTCAAGAAGATCGGAGGGGGTCAAAATTTCAGCCAAAAACGACAGTGTTACCCCTTATGTTTTTTTTCAGGTCAAAACTTTGACATCCGATATCTCGGCTCTGGAAGGGTCTAGAGCCTCCATTTTTGCACGCTGGTCGAAGTCTCGTGGCCCTCTGTCAGAATCCAGAGTTTCAAGAAGATCGGAGGGGGTCAAAATTTCGGCCAAAAACGACAGTGTTACCCCTTATGTTTTTTTTTTCAGGTCAAAACTTTGACATCCGATATCTCGGCTCTGGAAGGGTCTAGAGCCTCCATTTTTGCGCGCTGGTCGAAGTCTCGTGGCCCTCTGTCAGAATCCAGAGTTTCAAGAAGATCGGAGGGGGTCAAAATTTCGGCCAAAAACGACAGTGTTACCCCTTATGTTTTTTTTTTCAGGTCAAAACTTTGACATCCGATATCTCGGCTCTGGAAGGGTCTAGAGCCTCCATTTTTGCGCGCTGGTCGAAGTCTCGTGGCCCTCTGTCAGAATCCAGAGTTTCAAGAAGATCGGAGGGGGTCAAAATTTCGGCCAAAAACGACAGTGTTACCCCTTATGTTTTTTTTTCAGGTCAAAACTTTGACATCCAATATCTCGGCTCTGGAAGGGTCTAGAGCCTCCATTTTTGCGCGCTGGTCGAAGTCTCGTGGCCCTCTGTCAGAATCCAGAGTTTCAAGAAGATCGGAGGGGGTCAAAATTTCGGCCAAAAACGACAGTGTTACCCCTTATGTTTTTTTTTTCAGGTCAAAACTTTGACATCCGATATCTCGGCTCTGGAAGGGTCTAGAGCCTCCATTTTTGCGCACTGGTCGAAGTCTCGTGGCCCTCTGTCAGAATCCAGAGTTTCAAGAAGATCGGAGGGGGTCAAAATTTCGGCCAAAAACGACAGTGTTACCCCTTATGTTTTTTTTTTCAGGTCAAAACTTTGACATCCGATATCTCGGCTCTGGAAGGGTCTAGAGCCTCCATTTTTGCGCGCTGGTCGAAGTCTCGTGGCCCTCTGTCAGAATCCAGAGTTTCAAGAAGATCGGAGGGGGTCAAAATTTCGGCCAAAAACGACAGTGTTACCCCTTATGTTTTTTTTTCAGGTCAAAACTTTGACATCCGATATCTCGGCTCTGGAAGGGTCTAGAGCCTCCATTTTTGCGCGCTGGTCGAAGTCTCGTGGCCCTCTGTCAGAATCCAGAGTTTCAAGAAGATCGGAGGGGGTCAAAATTTCGGCCAAAAACGACAGTGTTACCCCTTATGTTTTTTTTTTCGGGTCAAAACTTTGACATCCGATATCTCGGCTCTGGAAGGGTCTAGAGCCTCCATTTTTGCGCGCTGGTCGAAGTCTCGTGGCCCTCTGTCAGAATCCAGAGTTTCAAGAAGATCGGAGGGGGTCAAAATTTCGGCCAAAAACGACAGTGTTACCCCTTATGTTTTTTTTTCAGGTCAAAACTTTGACATCCGATATCTCGGCTCTGGAAGGGTCTAGAGCCTCCATTTTTGCGCGCTGGTCGAAGTCTCGTGGCCCTCTGTCAGAATCCAGAGTTTCAAGAAGATCGGAGGGGGTCAAAATTTCGGCCAAAAACGACAGTGTTACCCCTTATGTTTTTTTTTCAGGTCAAAACTTTGACATCCGATATCTCGGCTCTGGAAGGGTCTAGAGCCTCCATTTTTGCGCGCTGGTCGAAGTCTCGTGGCCCTCTGTCAGAATCCAGAGTTTCAAGAAGATCGGAGGGGGTCAAAATTTCGGCCAAAAACGACAGTGTTACCCCTTATGTTTTTTTTTCAGGTCAAAACTTTGACATCCGATATCTCGGCTCTGGAAGGGTCTAGAGCCTCCATTTTTGCGCGCTGGTCGAAGTCTCGTGGCCCTCTGTCAGAATCCAGAGTTTCAAGAAGATCGGAGGGGGTCAAAATTTCGGCCAAAAATATATGTTTTGGGAGTGTCCAATTGTTGCCGACATATGGGATAATGTAAATTTGGTTTTATCCTCCTTACTACAAATTGATTACCTGCCTAATCCAGGTTTATGTCTTCTCAATGATGATTCTGACTTCTGTATAAGTTTGCTGAAAAAAAAAATGCTGTTTGCTGGGTTTACAGCTGCGAAGAAAACAATAATACAGAACTGGTTTACTCCACACATGTGTGCAAAAACATATTGGATCCATAGCCTCCACAAAATAGCGACATGTGAATGTACAACAGCGCGAATTAACAAGGCTAAACCCAGTACCGTTGGTGCTTGGCAATGTTTTTCTTCAGAAATTTTGGATTATATAAAGGAATGATTGTATAAAGATCTCTTATTTTATATTGCTTTTTATTTATCGGTATTATGCTATGTTCTCTGTCATGCTGTACATGATGTGTCTGTTGTTTCCCCTTCCCTGTCAATTTTTTTTATTTATTTATTTTTATTTTTATTATTTTTATTTTTTTTTAATTTTCTTGTAGATGTTGTTTTATCTTTGTTTTTAAAGGCAATAAAGAGTTGATCACAAAAAAAAAATTTCGGCCAAAAACGACAGTGTTACCCCTTATGTTTTTTTTTCAGGTCAAAACTTTGACATCCGATATCTCGGCTCTGGAAGGGTCTAGAGCCTCCATTTTTGCGCGCTGGTCGAAGTCTCGTGGCCCTCTGTCAGAATCCAGAGTTTCAAGAAGATCGGAGGGGGTCAAAATTTCGGCCAAAAACGACAGTGTTACCCCTTATGTTTTTTTTTCAGGTCAAAACTTTGACATCCGATATCTCGGCTCTGGAAGGGTCTAGAGCCTCCATTTTTGCGGGCTGGTCGAAGTCTCGTGGCCCTCTGTCAGAATCCAGAGTTTCAAGAAGATCGGAGGGGGTCAAAATTTCGGCCAAAAACGACAGTGTTACCCCTTATGTTTTTTTTTCAGGTCAAAACTTTGACATCCGATATCTCGGCTCTGGAAGGGTCTAGAGCCTCCATTTTTGCGCGCTGGTCGAAGTCTCGTGGCCCTCTGTCAGAATCCAGAGTTTCAAGAAGATCGGAGGGGGTCAAAATTTCGGCCAAAAACGACAGTGTTACCCCTTATGTTTTTTTTTCAGGTCAAAACTTTGACATCCGATATCTCGGCTCTGGAAGGGTCTAGAGCCTCCATTTTTGCGCGCTGGTCGAAGTCTCGTGGCCCTCTGTCAGAATCCAGAGTTTCAAGAAGATCGGAGGGGGTCAAAATTTCGGCCAAAAACGACAGTGTTACCCCTTATGTTTTTTTTTCAGGTCAAAACTTTGACATCCAATATCTCGGCTCTGGAAGGGTCTAGAGCCTCCATTTTTGCGCGCTGGTCGAAGTCTCGTGGCCCTCTGTCAGAATCCAGAGTTTCAAGAAGATCGGAGGGGGTCAAAATTTCGGCCAAAAACGACAGTGTTACCCCTTATGTTTTTTTTTCAGGTCAAAACTTTGACATCCGATATCTCGGCTCTGGAAGGGTCTAGAGCCTCCATTTTTGCGCGCTGGTCGAAGTCTCGTGGCCCTCTGTCAGAATCCAGAGTTTCAAGAAGATCGGAGGGGGTCAAAATTTCGGCCAAAAACGACAGTGTTACCCCTTATGTTTTTTTTTTTTCAGGTCAAAACTTTGACATCCGATATCTCGGCTCTGGAAGGGTCTGGAGCCTCCAATTTTGCGCGCTGATCGAAGTCTCGTGGCCCTCTGTCAGAATCCAGAGTTTCAAGAAGATCGGAGGGGGTCAAAATTTCGGCCAAAAACGACAGTGTTACCCCTTATGTTTTTTTTCAGGTCAAAACTTTGACATCCGATATCTCGGCTCTGGAAGGGTCTAGAGCCTCCATTTTTGCGCGCTGGTCGAAGTCTCGTGGCACTCTGTCAGAATCCAGAGTTTCAAGAAGATCGGAGGGGGTCAAAATTTCGGCCAAAAACGACAGTGTTACCCCTTATGTTTTTTTTTCAGGTCAAAACTTTGACATCCGATATCTCGGCTCTGGAAGGGTCTAGAGCCTCCATTTTTGCGCGCTGGTCGAAGTCTCGTGGCCCTCTGTCAGAATCCAGAGTTTCAAGAAGATCGGAGGGGGTCAAAATTTCGGCCAAAAACGACAGTGTTACCCCTTATGTTTTTTTTTTCGGGTCAAAACTTTGACATCCGATATCTCGGCTCTGGAAGGGTCTAGAGCCTCCATTTTTGCGCGCTGGTCGAAGTCTCGTGGCCCTCTGTCAGAATCCAGAGTTTCAAGAAGATCGGAGGGGGTCAAAATTTCGGCCAAAAACGACAGTGTTACCCCTTATGTTTTTTTTTCAGGTCAAAACTTTGACATCCGATATCTCGGCTCTGGAAGGGTCTAGAGCCTCCATTTTTGCGCGCTGGTCGAAGTCTCGTGGCCCTCTGTCAGAATCGAGAGTTTCAAGAAGATCGGAGGGGGTCAAAATTTCGGCCAAAAAAAAAAATGACAGTGTTACCCCTTATGTTTTTTTTTCAGGTCCAAATTTTGACCTTCGATATCTCTGCTCTGGAAGGGTCTAGAGCCTCCATTTTTGCGCGCTGGTCGAAGTCTCGTGGCCCTCTGTCAGAATCCAGAGTTTCAAGAAGATCGGAGGGGGTCAAAATTTCGGCCAAAAACTACAGTGTTACCCCTTATGTTTTTTTTTTCAGGTCAAAACTTTGACATCCGTTATCTCGGCTCTGGAAGGGTCTAGAGCCTCCATTTTTGCGCGCTGGTCGAAGTCTCGTGGCACTCTGTCAGAATCCAGAGTTTCAAGAAGATGGGAGGGGGTCAAAATTTCGGCCAAAAACGACAGTGTTACCCCTTATGTTTTTTTTTTCAGGTCAAAACTTTGACATCCAATATCTCGGCTCTGGAAGGGTCTAGAGCCTCCATTTTTGCGCGCTGGTCGAAGTCTCGTGGCCCTCTGGCAGAATCCAGAGTTTCAAGAAGATCGGAGGGGGTCAAAATTTCGGCCAAAAACGACAGTGTTACCCCTTATGTTTTTTTTTTTCAGGTCAAAACTTTGACATCCGATATCTCGGCTCTGGAAGGGTCTAGAGCCTCCATTTTTGCGCGCTGGTCGAAGTCTCGTGGCCCTCTGTCAGAATCCAGAGTTTCAAGAAGATCGGAGGGGGTCAAAATTTCGGCCAAAAACGACAGTGTTACCCCTTATGTTTTTTTTTTCGGGACAAAACTTTGACATCCGATATCTCGGCTCTGGAAGGGTCTAGAGCCTCCATTTTTGCGCGCTGGTCGAAGTCTCGTGGCCCTCTGTCAGAATCCAGAGTTTCAAGAAGATCGGAGGGGGTCAACATTTCGGCCAAAAACGACAGTGTTACCCCTTATGTTTTTTTTTCAGGTCAAAACTTTGACATCCGATATCTCGGCTCTGGAAGGGTCTAGAGCCTCCATTTTTGCGCGCTGGTCGAAGTCTCGTGGCCCTCTGTCAGAATCCAGAGTTTCAAGAAGATCGGAGGGGGTCAAAATTTCGGCCAAAAACGACAGTGTTACCCCTTATGTTTTTTTTTTCAGGTCAAAACTTTGACATCCGATATCTCGGCTCTGGAAGGGTCTAGAGCCTCCATTTTTGCACGCTGGTCGAAGTCTCGTGGCCCTCTGTCAGAATCCAGAGTTTCAAGAAGATCAGAGGGGGTCAAAATTTCGGCCAAAAACGACAGTGTTACCCCTTATGTTTTTTTTTCAGGTCAAAAATTTGACATCCGATATCTCGGCTCTGGAAGGGTCTAGAGCCTCCATTTTTGCGCGCTGGTCGAAGTCTCGTGGCCCTCTGTCAGAATCCAGAGTTTCAAGAAGATCGGAGGAGGTCAAAATTTCGGCCAAAAACGACAGTGTTACCCCTTATGTTTTTTTTTTCAGGTCAAAACTTTGACATCCGATATCTCGGATCTGGAAGGGTCTAGAGCCTCCATTTTTGCGCGCTGGTCGAAGTCTCGTGGCCCTATGTCAGAATCCAGAGTTTCAAGAAGATCGGAGGGGGTCAAAAGTTCGGCCAAAAATGACAGTGTTACCCCTTATGTTTTTTTTTTCAGGTCAAAACTTTGACATCCGATATCTCGGCTCTGGAAGGGTCTAGAGCCTCCATTTTTGCGCGCTGGTCGAAGTCTCGTGGCCCTATGTCAGAATCCAGAGTTTCAAGAAGATCGGAGGGGGTCAAAATTTCGGCCAAAAACGACAGTGTTACCCCTTATGTTTTTTTTCAGGTCAAAACTTTGACATCCGATATCTCGGCTCTGGAAGGGTCTAGAGCCTCCATTTTTGCGCGCTGGTCGAAGTCTCGTGGCCCTCTGTCAGAATCCAGAGTTTCAAGAAGATCGGAGGGGGTCAAAATTTCGGCCAAAAATGACAGTGTTACCCCTTATGTTTTTTTTTTCAGGTCAAAACTTTGACATCCGATATCTCGGCTCTGGAAGGGTCTAGAGCCTCCATTTTTGCGCGCTGGTCGAAGTCTCGTGGCCCTCTGTCAGAATCCAGAGTTTCAAGAAGATCAGAGGGGGTCAAAATTTCGGCCAAAAACGACAGTGTTACCCCTTATGTTTTTTTTTCAGGTCAAAAATTTGACATCCGATATCTCGGCTCTGGAAGGGTCTAGAGCCTCCATTTTTGCGCGCTGGTCGAAGTCTCGTGGCCCTCTGTCAGAATCCAGAGTTTCAAGAAGATCGGAGGAGGTCAAAATTTCGGCCAAAAACGACAGTGTTACCCCTTATGTTTTTTTTTTCAGGTCAAAACTTTGACATCCGATATCTTGGCTCTGGAAGGGTCTAGAGCCTCCATTTTTGCGCGCTGGTCGAAGTCTCGTGGCCCTCTGTCAGAATCCAGAGTTTCAAGAAGATCGGAGGGGGTCAAAATTTCGGCCAAAAACGACAGTGTTACCCCTTATGTTTTTTTTTCAGGTCAAAACTTTGACATCCGATATCTCGGCTCTGGAAGGGTCTAGAGCCTCCATTTTTGCGCGCTGGTCGAAGTCTCGTGGCCCTCTGTCAGAATCCAGAGTTTCAAGAAGATCGGAGGGGGTCAAAATTTCGGCCAAAAACGACAGTGTTACCCCTTATGTTTTTTTTTCAGGTCAAAACTTTGACATCCGATATCTCGGCTCTGGAAGGGTCTAGAGCCTCCATTTTTGCGCGCTGGTCGAAGTCTCGTGGCCCTCTGTCAGAATCCAGAGTTTCAAGAAGATCGGAGGGGGTCAAAATTTCGGCCAAAAACGACAGTGTTACCCCTTATGTTTTTTTTTCAGGTCAAAACTTTGACATCCGATATCTCGGCTCTGGAAGGGTCTAGAGCCTCCATTTTTGCGGGCTGGTCGAAGTCTCGTGGCCCTCTGTCAGAATCCAGAGTTTCAAGAAGATCGGAGGGGGTCAAAATTTCGGCCAAAAACGACAGTGTTACCCCTTATGTTTTTTTTTCAGGTCAAAACTTTGACATCCGATATCTCGGCTCTGGAAGGGTCTAGAGCCTCCTTTTTTGCGCGCTGGTCGAAGTCTCGTGGCCCTCTGTCAGAATCCAGAGTTTCAAGAAGATCGGAGGGGGTCAAAATTTCGGCCAAAAACGACAGTGTTACCCCTTATGTTTTTTTTTCAGGTCAAAACTTTGACATCCGATATCTCGGCTCTGGAAGGGTCTAGAGCCTCCATTTTTGCGCGCTGGTCGAAGTCTCGTGGCCCTCTGTCAGAATCCAGAGTTTCAAGAAGATCGGAGGGGGTCAAAATTTCGGCCAAAAACGACAGTGTTACCCCTTATGTTTTTTTTCAGGTCAAAACTTTGACATCCGATATCTCGGCTCTGGAAGGGTCTAGAGCCTCCATTTTTGCACGCTGGTCGAAGTCTCGTGGCCCTCTGTCAGAATCCAGAGTTTCAAGAAGATCGGAGGGGGTCAAAATTTCGGCCAAAAACGACAGTGTTACCCCTTATGTTTTTTTTTTCAGGTCAAAACTTTGACATCCGATATCTCGGCTCTGGAAGGGTCTAGAGCCTCCATTTTTGCGCGCTGGTCGAAGTCTCGTGGCCCTCTGTCAGAATCCAGAGTTTCAAGAAGATCGGAGGGGGTCAAAATTTCGGCCAAAAACGACAGTGTTACCCCTTATGTTTTTTTTTTCAGGTCAAAACTTTGACATCCGATATCTCGGCTCTGGAAGGGTCTAGAGCCTCCATTTTTGCGCGCTGGTCGAAGTCTCGTGGCCCTCTGTCAGAATCCAGAGTTTCAAGAAGATCGGAGGGGGTCAAAATTTCGGCCAAAAACGACAGTGTTACCCCTTATGTTTTTTTTTCAGGTCAAAACTTTGACATCCAATATCTCGGCTCTGGAAGGGTCTAGAGCCTCCATTTTTGCGCGCTGGTCGAAGTCTCGTGGCCCTCTGTCAGAATCCAGAGTTTCAAGAAGATCGGAGGGGGTCAAAATTTCGGCCAAAAACGACAGTGTTACCCCTTATGTTTTTTTTTTCAGGTCAAAACTTTGACATCCGATATCTCGGCTCTGGAAGGGTCTAGAGCCTCCATTTTTGCGCACTGGTCGAAGTCTCGTGGCCCTCTGTCAGAATCCAGAGTTTCAAGAAGATCGGAGGGGGTCAAAATTTCGGCCAAAAACGACAGTGTTACCCCTTATGTTTTTTTTTTCAGGTCAAAACTTTGACATCCGATATCTCGGCTCTGGAAGGGTCTAGAGCCTCCATTTTTGCGCGCTGGTCGAAGTCTCGTGGCCCTCTGTCAGAATCCAGAGTTTCAAGAAGATCGGAGGGGGTCAAAATTTCGGCCAAAAACGACAGTGTTACCCCTTATGTTTTTTTTTCAGGTCAAAACTTTGACATCCGATATCTCGGCTCTGGAAGGGTCTAGAGCCTCCATTTTTGCGCGCTGGTCGAAGTCTCGTGGCCCTCTGTCAGAATCCAGAGTTTCAAGAAGATCGGAGGGGGTCAAAATTTCGGCCAAAAACGACAGTGTTACCCCTTATGTTTTTTTTTTCGGGTCAAAACTTTGACATCCGATATCTCGGCTCTGGAAGGGTCTAGAGCCTCCATTTTTGCGCGCTGGTCGAAGTCTCGTGGCCCTCTGTCAGAATCCAGAGTTTCAAGAAGATCGGAGGGGGTCAAAATTTCGGCCAAAAACGACAGTGTTACCCCTTATGTTTTTTTTTCAGGTCAAAACTTTGACATCCGATATCTCGGCTCTGGAAGGGTCTAGAGCCTCCATTTTTGCGCGCTGGTCGAAGTCTCGTGGCCCTCTGTCAGAATCCAGAGTTTCAAGAAGATCGGAGGGGGTCAAAATTTCGGCCAAAAACGACAGTGTTACCCCTTATGTTTTTTTTTCAGGTCAAAACTTTGACATCCGATATCTCGGCTCTGGAAGGGTCTAGAGCCTCCATTTTTGCGCGCTGGTCGAAGTCTCGTGGCCCTCTGTCAGAATCCAGAGTTTCAAGAAGATCGGAGGGGGTCAAAATTTCGGCCAAAAACGACAGTGTTACCCCTTATGTTTTTTTTTCAGGTCAAAACTTTGACATCCGATATCTCGGCTCTGGAAGGGTCTAGAGCCTCCATTTTTGCGCGCTGGTCGAAGTCTCGTGGCCCTCTGTCAGAATCCAGAGTTTCAAGAAGATCGGAGGGGGTCAAAATTTCGGCCAAAAATATATGTTTTGGGAGTGTCCAATTGTTGCCGACATATGGGATAATGTAAATTTGGTTTTATCCTCCTTACTACAAATTGATTACCTGCCTAATCCAGGTTTATGTCTTCTCAATGATGATTCTGACTTCTGTATAAGTTTGCTGAAAAAAAAAATGCTGTTTGCTGGGTTTACAGCTGCGAAGAAAACAATAATACAGAACTGGTTTACTCCACACATGTGTGCAAAAACATATTGGATCCATAGCCTCCACAAAATAGCGACATGTGAATGTACAACAGCGCGAATTAACAAGGCTAAACCCAGTACCGTTGGTGCTTGGCAATGTTTTTCTTCAGAAATTTTGGATTATATAAAGGAATGATTGTATAAAGATCTCTTATTTTATATTGCTTTTTATTTATCGGTATTATGCTATGTTCTCTGTCATGCTGTACATGATGTGTCTGTTGTTTCCCCTTCCCTGTCAATTTTTTTTATTTATTTATTTTTATTTTTATTATTTTTATTTTTTTTTAATTTTCTTGTAGATGTTGTTTTATCTTTGTTTTTAAAGGCAATAAAGAGTTGATCACAAAAAAAAAATTTCGGCCAAAAACGACAGTGTTACCCCTTATGTTTTTTTTTCAGGTCAAAACTTTGACATCCGATATCTCGGCTCTGGAAGGGTCTAGAGCCTCCATTTTTGCGCGCTGGTCGAAGTCTCGTGGCCCTCTGTCAGAATCCAGAGTTTCAAGAAGATCGGAGGGGGTCAAAATTTCGGCCAAAAACGACAGTGTTACCCCTTATGTTTTTTTTTCAGGTCAAAACTTTGACATCCGATATCTCGGCTCTGGAAGGGTCTAGAGCCTCCATTTTTGCGGGCTGGTCGAAGTCTCGTGGCCCTCTGTCAGAATCCAGAGTTTCAAGAAGATCGGAGGGGGTCAAAATTTCGGCCAAAAACGACAGTGTTACCCCTTATGTTTTTTTTTCAGGTCAAAACTTTGACATCCGATATCTCGGCTCTGGAAGGGTCTAGAGCCTCCATTTTTGCGCGCTGGTCGAAGTCTCGTGGCCCTCTGTCAGAATCCAGAGTTTCAAGAAGATCGGAGGGGGTCAAAATTTCGGCCAAAAACGACA
The DNA here is from genome assembly GCA_038021265.1 of Cyprinella venusta. NCBI lineage: Eukaryota > Metazoa > Chordata > Actinopteri > Cypriniformes > Leuciscidae > Cyprinella > Cyprinella venusta. Next base: position 3,584,828 of record CM075866.1, on the reverse strand, counting down.
GTGTTACCCCTTATGTTTTTTTTTCAGGTCAAAACTTTGACATCCGATATCTCGGCTCTGGAAGGGTCTAGAGCCTCCATTTTTGCGCGCTGGTCGAAGTCTCGTGGCCCTCTGTCAGAATCCAGAGTTTCAAGAAGATCGGAGGGGGTCAAAATTTCGGCCAAAAACGACAGTGTTACCCCTTATGTTTTTTTTTCAGGTCAAAACTTTGACATCCAATATCTCGGCTCTGGAAGGGTCTAGAGCCTCCATTTTTGCGCGCTGGTCGAAGTCTCGTGGCCCTCTGTCAGAATCCAGAGTTTCAAGAAGATCGGAGGGGGTCAAAATTTCGGCCAAAAACGACAGTGTTACCCCTTATGTTTTTTTTTCAGGTCAAAACTTTGACATCCGATATCTCGGCTCTGGAAGGGTCTAGAGCCTCCATTTTTGCGCGCTGGTCGAAGTCTCGTGGCCCTCTGTCAGAATCCAGAGTTTCAAGAAGATCGGAGGGGGTCAAAATTTCGGCCAAAAACGACAGTGTTACCCCTTATGTTTTTTTTCAGGTCAAAACTTTGACATCCGATATCTCGGCTCTGGAAGGGTCTAGAGCCTCCATTTTTGCGCGCTGGTCGAAGTCTCGTGGCCCTCTGTCAGAATCCAGAGTTTCAAGAAGATCGGAGGGGGTCAAAATTTCGGCCAAAAACGACAGTGTTACCCCTTATGTTTTTTTTTCAGGTCAAAACTTTGACATCCGATATCTCGGCTCTGGAAGGGTCTAGAGCCTCCATTTTTGCGCGCTGGTCGAAGTCTCGTGGCCCTCTGTCAGAATCCAGAGTTTCAAGAAGATCGGAGGGGGTCAAAATTTCGGCCAAAAACGACAGTGTTACCCCTTATGTTTTTTTTTTCAGGTCAAAACTTTGACATCCGATATCTCGGCTCTGGAAGGGTCTAGAGCCTCCATTTTTGCGCGCTGGTCGAAGTCTCGTGGCCCTCTGTCAGAATCCAGAGTTTCAAGAAGATCGGAGGGGGTCAAAATTTCGGCCAAAAACGACAGTGTTACCCCTTATGTTTTTTTTTCAGGTCAAAACTTTGACATCCGATATCTCGGCTCTGGAAGGGTCTAGAGCCTCCATTTTTGCGCGCTGGTCGAAGTCTCGTGGCCCTCTGTCAGAATCCAGAGTTTCAAGAAGATCGGAGGGGGTCAAAATTTCGGCCAAAAACGACAGTGTTACCCCTTATGTTTTTTTTTTCAGGTCAAAACTTTGACATCCGATATCTCGGCTCTGGAAGGGTCTAGAGCCTCCATTTTTGCGCGCTGGTCGAAGTCTCGTGGCCCTCTGTCAGAATCCAGAGTTTCAAGAAGATCGGAGGGGGTCAAAATTTCGGCCAAAAACGACAGTGTTACCCCTTATGTTTTTTTTTCAGGTCAAAACTTTGACATCCAATATCTCGGCTCTGGAAGGGTCTAGAGCCTCCATTTTTGCGCGCTGGTCGAAGTCTCGTGGCCCTCTGTCAGAATCCAGAGTTTCAAGAAGATCGGAGGGGGTCAAAATTTCGGCCAAAAACGACAGTGTTACCCCTTATGTTTTTTTTTTCAGGTCAAAACTTTGACATCCGATATCTCGGCTCTGGAAGGGTCTAGAGCCTCCATTTTTGCGCACTGGTCGAAGTCTCGTGGCCCTCTGTCAGAATCCAGAGTTTCAAGAAGATCGGAGGGGGTCAAAATTTCGGCCAAAAACGACAGTGTTACCCCTTATGTTTTTTTTTTCAGGTCAAAACTTTGACATCCGATATCTCGGCTCTGGAAGGGTCTAGAGCCTCCATTTTTGCTCACTGGTCGAAGTCTCGTGGCCCTCTGTCAGAATCCAGAGTTTCAAGAAGATCGGAGGGGGTCAAAATTTCGGCCAAAAACGACAGTGTTACCCCTTATGTTTTTTTTTCAGGTCAAAACTTTGACATCCGATATCTCGGCTCTGGAAGGGTCTAGAGCCTCCATTTTTGCGCGCTGGTCGAAGTCTCGTGGCCCTCTGTCAGAATCCAGAGTTTCAAGAAGATCGGAGGGGGTCAAAATTTCGGCCAAAAACGACAGTGTTACCCCTTATGTTTTTTTTTTCGGGTCAAAACTTTGACATCCGATATCTCGGCTCTGGAAGGGTCTAGAGCCTCCATTTTTGCGCGCTGGTCGAAGTCTCGTGGCCCTCTGTCAGAATCCAGAGTTTCAAGAAGATCGGAGGGGGTCAAAATTTCGGCCAAAAACGACAGTGTTACCCCTTATGTTTTTTTTTCAGGTCAAAACTTTGACATCCGATATCTCGGCTCTGGAAGGGTCTAGAGCCTCCATTTTTGCGCGCTGGTCGAAGTCTCGTGGCCCTCTGTCAGAATCCAGAGTTTCAAGAAGATCGGAGGGGGTCAAAATTTCGGCCAAAAACGACAGTGTTACCCCTTTTGTTTTTTTTTTCAGGTCAAAACTTTGACATCCGATATCTCGGCTCTGGAAGGGTCTAGAGCCTCCATTTTTGCGCGCTGGTCGAAGTCTCGTGGCCCTCTGTCAGAATCCAGAGTTTCAAGAAGATCGGAGGGGGTCAAAATTTCGGCCAAAAACGACAGTGTTACCCCTTATGTTTTTTTTTCAGGTCAAAACTTTGACATCCGATATCTCGGCTCTGGAAGGGTCTAGAGCCTCCATTTTTGCGCGCTGGTCGAAGTCTCGTGGCCCTCTGTCAGAATCCAGAGTTTCAAGAAGATCGGAGGGGGTCAAAATTTCGGCCAAAAACGACAGTGTTACCCCTTATGTTTTTTTTTCAGGTCAAAACTTTGACATCCGATATCTCGGCTCTGGAAGGGTCTAGAGCCTCCATTTTTGCGCGCTGGTCGAAGTCTCGTGGCCCTCTGTCAGAATCCAGAGTTTCAAGAAGATCGGAGGGGGTCAAAATTTCGGCCAAAAACGACAGTGTTACCCCTTATGTTTTTTTTTCAGGTCAAAACTTTGACATCCGATATCTCGGCTCTGGAAGGGTCTAGAGCCTCCATTTTTGCGCGCTGGTCGAAGTCTCGTGGCCCTCTGTCAGAATCCAGAGTTTCAAGAAGATCGGAGGGGGTCAAAATTTCGGCCAAAAACGACAGTGTTACCCCTTATGTTTTTTTTTCAGGTCAAAACTTTGACATCCGATATCTCGGCTCTGGAAGGGTCTAGAGCCTCCATTTTTGCGGGCTGGTCGAAGTCTCGTGGCCCTCTGTCAGAATCCAGAGTTTCAAGAAGATCGGAGGGGGTCAAAATTTCGGCCAAAAACGACAGTGTTACCCCTTATGTTTTTTTTTCAGGTCAAAACTTTGACATCCGATATCTCGGCTCTGGAAGGGTCTAGAGCCTCCATTTTTGCGCGCTGGTCGAAGTCTCGTGGCCCTCTGTCAGAATCCAGAGTTTCAAGAAGATCGGAGGGGGTCAAAATTTCGGCCAAAAACGACAGTGTTACCCCTTATGTTTTTTTTTCAGGTCAAAACTTTGACATCCGATATCTCGGCTCTGGAAGGGTCTAGAGCCTCCATTTTTGCGCGCTGGTCGAAGTCTCGTGGCCCTCTGTCAGAATCCAGAGTTTCAAGAAGATCGGAGGGGGTCAAAATTTCGGCCAAAAACGACAGTGTTACCCCTTATGTTTTTTTTTTCAGGTCAAAACTTTGACATCCAATATCTCGGCTCTGGAAGGGTCTAGAGCCTCCATTTTTGCGCGCTGGTCGAAGTCTCGTGGCCCTCTGTCAGAATCCAGAGTTTCAAGAAGATCGGAGGGGGTCAAAATTTCGGCCAAAAACGACAGTGTTACCCCTTATGTTTTTTTTTCAGGTCAAAACTTTGACATCCGATATCTCGGCTCTGGAAGGGTCTAGAGCCTCCATTTTTGCGCGCTGGTCGAAGTCTCGTGGCCCTCTGTCAGAATCCAGAGTTTCAAGAAGATCGGAGGGGGTCAAAATTTCGGCCAAAAACGACAGTGTTACCCCTTATGTTTTTTTTTCAGGTCAAAACTTTGACATCCGATATCTCGGCTCTGGAAGGGTCTAGAGCCTCCATTTTTGCGCGCTGGTCGAAGTCTCGTGGCCCTCTGTCAGAATCCAGAGTTTCAAGAAGATCGGAGGGGGTCAAAATTTCGGCCAAAAACGACAGTGTTACCCCTTATGTTTTTTTTTCAGGTCAAAACTTTGACATCCGATATCTCGGCTCTGGAAGGGTCTAGAGCCTCCATTTTTGCGCGCTGGTCGAAGTCTCGTGGCCCTCTGTCAGAATCCAGAGTTTCAAGAAGATCGGAGGGGGTCAAAATTTCGGCCAAAAACGACAGTGTTACCCCTTATGTTTTTTTTTTCAGGTCAAAACTTTGACATCCGATATCTCGGCTCTGGAAGGGTCTAGAGCCTCCATTTTTGCGCGCTGGTCGAAGTCTCGTGGCCCTCTGTCAGAATCCAGAGTTTCAAGAAGATCGGAGGGGGTCAAAATTTCGGCCAAAAACGACAGTGTTACCCCTTATGTTTTTTTTTCAGGTCAAAACTTTGACATCCAATATCTCGGCTCTGGAAGGGTCTAGAGCCTCCATTTTTGCGCGCTGGTCGAAGTCTCGTGGCCCTCTGTCAGAATCCAGAGTTTCAAGAAGATCGGAGGGGGTCAAAATTTCGGCCAAAAACGACAGTGTTACCCCTTATGTTTTTTTTTTCAGGTCAAAACTTTGACATCCGATATCTCGGCTCTGGAAGGGTCTAGAGCCTCCATTTTTGCGCGCTGGTCGAAGTCTCGTGGCCCTCTGTCAGAATCCAGAGTTTCAAGAAGATCGGAGGGGGTCAAAATTTCGGCCAAAAACGACAGTGTTACCCCTTATGTTTTTTTTTCAGGTCAAAACTTTGACATCCGATATCTCGGCTCTGGAAGGGTCTAGAGCCTCCATTTTTGCGCGCTGGTCGAAGTCTCGTGGCCCTCTGTCAGAATCCAGAGTTTCAAGAAGATCGGAGGGGGTCAAAATTTCGGCCAAAAACGACAGTGTTACCCCTTATGTTTTTTTTTCAGGTCAAAACTTTGACATCCGATATCTCGGCTCTGGAAGGGTCTAGAGCCTCCATTTTTGCGCGCTGGTCGAAGTCTCGTGGCCCTCTGTCAGAATCCAGAGTTTCAAGAAGATCGGAGGGGGTCAAAATTTCGGCTAAAAACGACAGTGTTACCCCTTATGGTTTTTTTTCAGGTCAAAACTTTGACATCCGATATCTCGGCTCTGGAAGGGTCTAGAGCCTCCATTTTTGCGCGCTGGTCGAAGTCTCGTGGCCCTCTGTCAGAATCCAGAGTTTCAAGAAGATCGGAGGGGGTCAAAATTTCGGCCAAAAACGACAGTGTTACCCCTTATGTTTTTTTTTTCAGGTCAAAACTTTGACATCCGATATCTCGGCTCTGGAAGGGTCTAGAGCCTACATTTTTGCGCGCTGGTCGAAGTCTCGTGGCCCTCTGTCAGAATCCAGAGTTTCAAGAAGATCGGAGGGGGTCAAAATTTCGGCCAAAAACGACAGTGTTACCCCTTATGTTTTTTTTTCAGGTCAAAACTTTGACATCCGATATCTCGGCTCTGGAAGGGTCTAGAGCCTCCATTTTTGCGCGCTGGTCGAAGTCTCGTGGCCCTCTGTCAGAATCCAGAGTTTCAAGAAGATCGGAGGGGGTCAAAATTTCGGCCAAAAACGACAGTGTTACCCCTTATGTTTTTTTTTTCAGGTCAAAACTTTGACATCCGATATCTCGGCTCTGGAAGGGTCTAGAGCCTCCATTTTTGCGCGCTGGTCGAAGTCTCGTGGCCCTCTGTCAGAATCCAGAGTTTCAAGAAGATCGGAGGGGGTCAAAATTTTGGCCAAAAACGACAGTGTTACCCCTTATGTTTTTTTTTCAGGTCAAAACTCTGACATCCGATATCTCGGCTCTGGAAGGGTCTAGAGCCTCCATTTTTGCGCGCTGGTCGAAGTCTCGTGGCCCTCTGTCAGAATCCAGAGTTTCAAGAAGATCGGAGGGGGTCAAAATTTCGGCCAAAAACGACAGTGTTACCCCTTATGTTTTTTTTTCAGGTCAAAACTTTGACATCCGATATCTCGGCTCTGGAAGGGTCTAGAGCCTCCATTTTTGCGCGCTGGTCGAAGTCTCGTGGCCCTCTGTCAGAATCCAGAGTTTCAAGAAGATCGGAGGGGGTCAAAATTTCGGCCAAAAACGACAGTGTTACCCCTTATGTTTTTTTTTTCAGGTCAAAACTTTGACATCCGATATCTCGGCTCTGGAAGGGTCTAGAGCCTCCATTTTTGCGCGCTGGTCGAAGTCTCGTGGCCCTCTGTCAGAATCCAGAGTTTCAAGAAGATCGGAGGGGGTCAAAATTTCGGCCAAAAACGACAGTGTTACCCCTTATGTTTTTTTTTCAGGTCAAAACTTTGACATCCAATATCTCGGCTCTGGAAGGGTCTAGAGCCTCCATTTTTGCGCGCTGGTCGAAGTCTCGTGGCCCTCTGTCAGAATCCAGAGTTTCAAGAAGATCGGAGGGGGTCAAAATTTCGGCCAAAAACGACAGTGTTACCAAAATTTTGGCCAAAATTTTGAAAAAAAACATAAGGGGTAACACTGTCGTTTTTGGCCGAAATTTTGACCCCCTCCGATCTTCTTGAAACTCTGGATTCTGACAGAGGGCCACGAGACTTCGACCAGCGCGCAAAAATGGAGGCTCTAGACCCTTCCAGAGCCGAGATATTGGATGTCAAAGTTTTGACCTGAAAAAAAAACATAAGGGGTAACACTGTCGTTTTTGGCCGAAATTTTGACCCCCTCCGATCTTCTTGAAACTCTGGATTCTGACAGAGGGCCACGAGACTTCGACCAGCGCGCAAAAATGGAGGCTCTAGACCCTTCCAGAGCCGAGATATCGGATGTCAAAGTTTTGACCTGAAAAAAAAACATAAGGGGTAACACTGTCGTTTTTGGCCGAAATTTTGACCCCCTCCGATCTTCTTGAAACTCTGGATTCTGACAGAGGGCCACGAGACTTCGACCAGCGCGCAAAAATGGAGGCTCTAGACCCTTCCAGAGCCGAGATATCGGATGTCAAAGTTTTGACCTGAAAAAAAAACATAAGGGGTAACACTGTCGTTTTTGGCCGAAATTTTGACCCCCTCCGATCTTCTTGAAACTCTGGATTCTGACAGAGGGCCACGAGACTTCGACCAGCGCGCAAAAATGGAGGCTCTAGACCCTTCCAGAGCCGAGATATCGGATGTCAAAGTTTTGACCTGAAAAAAAAACATAAGGGGTAACACTGTCGTTTTTGGCCGAAATTTTGACCCCCTCCGATCTTCTTGAAACTCTGGATTCTGACAGAGGGCCACGAGACTTCGACCAGCGCGCAAAAATGGAGGCTCTAGACCCTTCCAGAGCCGAGATATCGGATGTCAAAGTTTTGACCTGAAAAAAAAACATAAGGGGTAACACTGTCGTTTTTGGCCGAAATTTTGACCCCCTCCGATCTTCTTGAAACTCTGGATTCTGACAGAGGGCCACGAGACTTCGACCAGCGCGCAAAAATGGAGGCTCTAGACCCTTCCAGAGCCGAGATATCGGATGTCAAAGTTTTGACCTGAAAAAAAAACATAAGGGGTAACACTGTCGTTTTTGGCCGAAATTTTGACCCCCTCCGATCTTCTTGAAACTCTGGATTCTGACAGAGGGCCACGAGACTTCGACCAGCGCGCAAAAATGGAGGCTCTAGACCCTTCCAGAGCCGAGATATCGGATGTCAAAGTTTTGACCTGAAAAAAAAACATAAGGGGTAACACTGTCGTTTTTGGCCGAAATTTTGACCCCCTCCGATCTTCTTGAAACTCTGGATTCTGACAGAGGGCCACGAGACTTCGACCAGCGCACAAAAATGGAGGCTCTAGACCCTTCCAGAGCCGAGATATCGGATGTCAAAGTTTTGACCTGAAAAAAAAAACATAAGGGGTAACACTGTCGTTTTTGGCCGAAATTTTGACCCCCTCCGATCTTCTTGAAACTCTGGATTCTGACAGAGGGCCACGAGACTTCGACCAGCGCGCAAAAATGGAGGCTCTAGACCCTTCCACAGCCGAGATATCGGATGTCAAATTTTTGACCTGAAAAAAAAAACATAAGGGGTAACACTGTCGTTTTTGGCCGAAATTTTGACCCCCTCCGATCTTCTTGAAACTCTGGATTCTGACAGAGGGCCACGAGACTTCGACCAGCGTGCAAAATTGGAGGCTCTAGACCCTTCCAGAGCCGAGATATCGGATGTCAAAGTTTTGACCTGAAAAAAAACATAAGGGGTAACACTGTCGTTTTTGGCCGAAATTTTGACCCCCTCCGATCTTCTTGAAACTCTGGATTCTGACAGAGGGCCACGAGACTTCGACCAGCGCGCAAAAATGGAGGCTCTAGACCCTTCCAGAGCCGAGATATCGGATGTCAAAGTTTTGACCTGAAAAAAAAACATAAGGGGTAACACTGTCGTTTTTGGCCGAAATTTTGACCCCCTCCGATCTTCTTGAAACTCTGGATTCTGACAGAGGGCCACGAGACTTCGACCAGCGCGCAAAAATGGAGGCTCTAGACCCTTCCAGAGCCGAGATATCGGATGTCAAAGTTTTGACCTGAAAAAAAAACATAAGGGGTAACACTGTCGTTTTTGGCCGAAATTTTGACCCCCTCCGATCTTCTTGAAACTCTGGATTCTGACAGAGGGCCACGAGACTTCGACCAGCGCGCAAAAATGGAGGCTCTAGACCCTTCCAGAGCCGAGATATCGGATGTCAAAGTTTTGACCTGAAAAAAAAACATAAGGGGTAACACTGTCGTTTTTGGCCGAAATTTTGACCCCCTCCGATCTTCTTGAAACTCTGGATTCTGACAGAGGGCCACGAGACTTCGACCAGCGCGCAAAAATGGAGGCTCTAGACCCTTCCAGAGCCGAGATATCGGATTTCAAAGTTTTGACCTGAAAAAAAACATAAGGGGTAACACTGTCGTTTTTGGCCGAAATTTTGACCCCCTCCGATCTTCTTGAAACTCTGGATTCTGACAGAGGGCCACGAGACTTCGACCAGCGCGCAAAAATGGAGGCTCTAGACCCTTCCAGAGCCGATATGTCGGATGTCAAAGTTTTGACCCAAAAAAAAAAACATAAGGGGTAACACTGTCGTTTTTGGCCGAAATTTTGACCCCATCCGATCTTCTTGAAACTCTGGATTCTGACAGAGGGCCACGAGACTTCGACCAGCGCGCAAAAATGGAGGCTCTAGACCCTTCCAGAGCCGAGATATCGGATGTCAAAGTTTTGACCTGAAAAAAAAACATAAGGGGTAACACTGTCGTTTTTGGCCGAAATTTTGACCCCCTCCGATCTTCTTGAAACTCTGGATTCTGACAGAGGGCCACGAGACTTCGACCAGCGCGCAAAAATGGAGGCTCTAGACCCTTCCAGAGCCGAGATATCGGATGTCAAAGTTTTGACCTGAAAAAAAAACATAAGGGGTAACACTGTCGTTTTTGGCCGAAATTTTGACCCCCTCCGATCTTCTTGAAACTCTGGATTCTGACAGAGGGCCACGAGACTTCGACCAGCGCGCAAAAATGGAGGCTCTAGACCCTTCCAGAGCCGAGATATCGGATGTCAAAGTTTTGACCTGAAAAAAAAACATAAGGGGTAACACTGTCGTTTTTGGCCGAAATTTTGACCCCCTCCGATCTTCTTGAAACTCTGGATTCTGACAGAGGGCCACGAGACTTCGACCAGCGCGCAAAAATGGAGGCTCTAGACCCTTCCAGAGCCGAAATATCGGATGTCAAAGTTTTGACCTGAAAAAAAAACATAAGGGGTAACACTGTCGTTTTTGGCCGAAATTTTGACCCCCTCCGATCTTCTTGAAACTCTGGATTCTGACAGAGGGCCACGAGACTTCGACCAGCGCGCAAAAATGGAGGCTCTAGACCCTTCCAGAGCCGAGATATCGGATGTCAAAGTTTTGACCTGAAAAAAAAAAACATAAGGGGTAACACTGTCGTTTTTGGCCGAAATTTTGACCCCCTCCGATCTTCTTGAAACTCTGGATTCGGACAGAGGGCCACGAGACTTCGACCAGCGCGCAAAATGGAGGCTCTAGACCCTTCCAGAGCCGAGATATCGGATGTCAAAGTTTTGACCTGAAAAAAAAACATAAGGGGTAACACTGTCGTTTTTGGCCGAAATTTTGACCCCCTCCGATCTTCTTGAAACTCTGGATTCTGACAGAGGGCCACGAGACTTCGACCAGCGCGCAAAAATGGAGGCTCTAGACCCTTCCAGAGCCGAGATATCGGATGTCAAAGTTTTGACCCGAAAAAAAAACATAAGGGGTAACACTGTCGTTTTTGGCCGAAATTTTGACCCCCTCCGATCTTCTTGAAACTCTGGATTCTGACAGAGGGCCACGAGACTTCGACCAGCGCGCAAAAATGGAGGCTCTAGACCCTTCCAGAGCCGAGATATCGGATGTCAAAGTTTTGACCTGAAAAAAAAACATAAGGGGTAACACTGTCGTTTTTGGCCGAAATTTTGACCCCCTCCGATCTTCTTGAAACTCTGGATTCTGACAGAGGGCCACGAGACTTCGACCAGCGCGCAAAAATGGAGGCTCTAGACCCTTCCAGAGCCAAGATATCGGATGTCAAAGTTTTGACCTGAAAAAAAAACATAAGGGGTAACACTGTCGTTTTTGGCCGAAATTTTGACCCCCTCCGATCTTCTTGAAACTCTGGATTCTGACAGAGGGCCACGAGACTTCGACCAGCGCGCAAAAATGGAGGCTCTAGACCCTTCCAGAGCCGAGATATCGGATTTCAAAGTTTTGACCTGAAAAAAAAACATAAGGGGTAACACTGTCGTTTTTGGCCGAAATTTTGACCCCCTCCGATCTTCTTGAAACTCTGGATTCTGACAGAGGGCCACGAGACTTCGACCAGCGCGCAAAAATGGAGGCTCTAGACCCTTCCAGAGCCGAGATATCGGATGTCAAAGTTTTGACCTGAAAAAAAAAACATAAGGGGTAACACTGTCGTTTTTGGCCGAAATTTTGACCCCCTCCGATCTTCTTGAAACTCTGGATTCTGACAGAGGGCCACGAGACTTCGACCAGCGCGCAAAAATGGAGGCTCTAGACCCTTCCAGAGCCGATATGTCGGATGTCAAAGTTTTGACCTGAAAAAAAAAACATAAGGGGTAACACTGTCGTTTTTGGCTGAAATTTTGACCCCCTCCGATCTTATTGAAACTCTGGATTCTGACAGAGGGCCACGAGACTTCGACCAGCGCGCAAAAATGGAGGCTCTAGACCCTTCCAGAGCCGAGATATCGGATGTCAAAGTTTTGACCTGAAAAAAAAAACATAAGGGGTAACACTGTCGTTTTTGGCCGAAATTTTGACCCCCTCCGATCTTCTTGAAACTCTGGATTCTGACAGAGGGCCACGAGACTTCGACCAGCGCCCAAAAATGGAGGCTCTAGACCCTTCCAGAGCCGAGATATCGGATGTCAAAGTTTTGACCCGAAAAAAAAACATAAGGGGTAACACTGTCGTTTTTGGCCGAAATTTTGACCCCCTCCGATCTTCTTGAAACTCTGGATTCTGACAGAGGGCCACGAGACTTCGACCAGCGCGCAAAAATGGAGGCTCTAGACCCTTCCAGAGCCGAGATATCGGATGTCAAAGTTTTGACCTGAAAAAAAAACATAAGGGGTAACACTGTCGTTTTTGGCCGAAATTTTGACCCCCTCCGATCTTCTTGAAACTCTGGATTCTGACAGAGGGCCACGAGACTTCGACCAGCGCGCAAAAATGGAGGCTCTAGACCCTTCAAGAGCCGAGATATCGGATGTCAAAGTTTTGACCTGAAAAAAAACATAAGGGGTAACACTGTCATTTTTGGCCGAAATTTTGACCCCCCTCCGATCTTCTTGAAACTCTGGATTCTGACAGAGGGCCACGAGACTTCGACCAGCGTGCAAAAATGGAGACTCTAGACCCTTCCAGAGCCGAGTTATCGGATGTCAAAGTTTTGACCTGAAAAAAAAAACATAAGGGGTAACACTGTCGTTTTTGGCCGAAATTTTGACCCCCTCCGATCTTCTTGAAACTCTGGATTCTGACAGAGGGCCACGAGACTTCGACCAGCGCGCAAAAATGGAGGCTCTAGACCCTTCCAGAGCCGAGATATCGGATTTCAAAGTTTTGACCTGAAAAAACAACATAAGGGGTAACACTGTCGTTTTTGGCCGAAATTTTGACCCCCTCCGATCTTCTTGAAACTCTGGATTCTGACAGAGGGCCACGAGACTTCGACCAGCGCGCAAAAATGGAGGCTCTAGACCCTTCCAGAGCCGAGATATCGGATGTCAAAGTTTTGACCTGAAAAAAAAACATAAGGGGTAACACTGTCGTTTTTGGCCGAAATTTCGACCCCCTCCGATCTTCTTGAAACTCTGGATTCTGACAGAGGGCCACGAGACTTCGACCAGCGCGCAAAAATGGAGGCTCTAGACCCTTCCAGAGCCAAGATATCGGATGTCAAAGTTTTGACCTGAAAAAAAAACATAAGGGGTAACACTGTCGTTTTTGGCCGAAATTTTGACCCCCTCCGATCTTCTTGAAACTCTGGATTCTGACAGAGGGCCACGAGACTTCGACCAGCGCGCAAAAATGGAGGCTCTAGACCCTTCCAAAGCCGAGATATCGGATGTCAAAGTTTTGACCTGAAAAAAAAAAACATAAGGGGTAACACTGTCGTTTTTGGCCGAAATTTTGACCCCCTCCGATTTTCTTGAAACTCTGGATTCTGACAGAGGGCCACGAGACTTCGACCAGCGCGCAAAAATGGAGGCTCTAGACCCTTCCAGAGCCGAGATATCGGATGTCAAAGTTTTGACCTGAAAAAAAAACATAAGGGGTAACACTGTCGTTTTTGGCCGAAATTTTGACCCCCTCCGATCTTCTTGAAACTCTGGATTCTGACAGAGGGCCACGAGACTTCGACCAGCGCGCAAAAATGGAGGCTCTAGACCCTTCCAGAGCCGAGATATCGGATGTCAAAGTTTTGACCTGAAAAAAAAACATAAGGGGTAACACTGTCGTTTTTGGCCGAAATTTTGACCCCCTCCGATCTTTTTGAAACTCTGGATTCTGACAGAGGGCCACGAGACTTCGACCAGCGCGCAAAAATGGAGGCTCCAGACCCTTCCAGAGCCGAGATATCGGATGTCAAAGTTTTGACCTGAAAAAAAAACATAAGGGGTAACACTGTCGTTTTTGGCTGAAATTTTGACCCCCTCCGATCTTATTGAAAGGGCCACGAGACTTCGACCAGCGCGCAAAAATGGAGGCTCTAGACCCTTCCAGAGCCGAGATATCGGATGTCAAAGTTTTGACCTGAAAAAAAAAACATAAGGGGTAACACTGTCGTTTTTGGCCGAAATTTGACCCCCTCCGATCTTCTTGAAACTCTGGATTCTGACAGAGGGCCACGAGACTTCGACCAGCGCCCAAAAATGGAGGCTCTAGACCCTTCCAGAGCCGAGATATCGGATGTCAAAGTTTTGACCCGAAAAAAAAACATAAGGGGTAACACTGTCGTTTTTGGCCGAAATTTTGACCCCCTCCGATCTTCTTGAAACTCTGGATTCTGACAGAGGGCCACGAGACTTCGACCAGCGCGCAAAAATGGAGGCTCTAGACCCTTCCAGAGCCGAGATATCGGATGTCAAAGTTTTGACCTGAAAAAAAAAAACATAAGTGGTAACACTGTCGTTTTTGGCCGAAATTTGACCCCCTCCGATCTTCTTGAAACTCTGGATTCTGACAGAGGGCCACGAGACTTCGACCAGCGCGCAAAAATGGAGGCTCTAGACCCTTCCAGAGCCGAGATATCGGATGTCAAAGTTTTGACCTGAAAAAAAAACATAAGGGGTAACACTGTCATTTTTGGCCGAAATTTTGACCCCCTCCGATCTTCTTGAAACTCTGGATTCTGACAGAGGGCCACGAGACTTCGACCAGCGCGCAAAAATGGAGGCTCTAGACCCTTCCAGAGCCGAGATATCGGATGTCAAAGTTTTGACCTGAAAAAAAAACATAAGGGGTAACACTGTCGTTTTTGGCCGAAATTTTGACCCCCTCCGATCTTCTTGAAACTCTGGATTCTGACAGAGGGCCACGAGACTTCGACCAGCGCGCAAAATGGAGGCTCTAGACCCTTCCAGAGCCGAGATATCGGATGTCAAAGTTTTGACCTGAAAAAAAAACATAAGGGGTAACACTGTCGTTTTTGGCCGAAATTTTGACCCCCTCCGATCTTCTTGAAACTCTGGATTCTGACAGAGGGCCACGAGACTTCGACCAGCGCGCAAAAATGGAGGCTCTAGACCCTTCCAAAGCCGAGATATCGGATGTCAAAGTTTTGACCTGAAAAAAAAAAACATAAGGGGTAACACTGTCGTTTTTGGCCGAAATTTTGACCCCCTCCGATTTTCTTGAAACTCTGGATTCTGACAGAGGGCCACGAGACTTCGACCAGCGCGCAAAAATGGAGGCTCTAGACCCTTCCAGAGCCGAGATATCGGATGTCAAAGTTTTGACCTGAAAAAAAAACATAAGGGGTAACACTGTCGTTTTTGGCCGAAATTTTGACCCCCTCCGATCTTCTTGAAACTCTGGATTCTGACAGAGGGCCACGAGACTTCGACCAGCGCGCAAAAATGGAGGCTCTAGACCCTTCCAGAGCCGAGATATCGGATGTCAAAGTTTTGACCTGAAAAAAAAACATAAGGGGTAACACTGTCGTTTTTGGCCGAAATTTTGACCCCCTCCGATCTTCTTGAAACTCTGGATTCTGACAGAGGGCCACGAGACTTCGACCAGCGCGCAAAAATGGAGGCTCCAGACCCTTCCAGAGCCGAGATATCGGATGTCAAAGTTTTGACCTGAAAAAAAAACATAAGGGGTAACACTGTCGTTTTTGGCTGAAATTTTGACCCCCTCCGATCTTATTGAAAGGGCCACGAGACTTCGACCAGCGCGCAAAAATGGAGGCTCTAGACCCTTCCAGAGCCGAGATATCGGATGTCAAAGTTTTGACCTGAAAAAAAAAACATAAGGGGTAACACTGTCGTTTTTGGCCGAAATTTTGACCCCCTCCGATCTTCTTGAAACTCTGGATTCTGACAGAGGGCCACGAGACTTCGACCAGCGCCCAAAAATGGAGGCTCTAGACCCTTCCAGAGCCGAGATATCGGATGTCAAAGTTTTGACCCGAAAAAAAAACATAAGGGGTAACACTGTCGTTTTTGGCCGAAATTTTGACCCCCTCCGATCTTCTTGAAACTCTGGATTCTGACAGAGGGCCACGAGACTTCGACCAGCGCGCAAAAATGGAGGCTCTAGACCCTTCCAGAGCCGAGATATCGGATGTCAAAGTTTTGACCTGAAAAAAAAAAACATAAGTGGTAACACTGTCGTTTTTGGCCGAAATTTTGACCCCCTCCGATCTTCTTGAAACTCTGGATTCTGACAGAGGGCCACGAGACTTCGACCAGCGCGCAAAAATGGAGGCTCTAGACCCTTCCAGAGCCGAGATATCGGATGTCAAAGTTTTGACCTGAAAAAAAAACATAAGGGGTAACACTGTCATTTTTGGCCGAAATTTTGACCCCCTCCGATCTTCTTGAAACTCTGGATTCTGACAGAGGGCCACGAGACTTCGACCAGCGCGCAAAAATGGAGGCTCTAGACCCTTCCAGAGCCGAGATATCGGATGTCAAAGTTTTGACCTGAAAAAAAAACATAAGGGGTAACACTGTCGTTTTTGGCCGAAATTTTGACCCCCTCCGATCTTTTTGAAACTCTGGATTCTGACAGAGGGCCACGAGACTTCGACCAGCGCGCAAAAACGGAGGCTCTAGACCCTTCCAGAGCCGAGATATCGGATGTCAAAGTTTTGACCTGAAAAAAAACATAAGGGGTAACACTGTCGTTTTTGGCTGAAATTTTGACCCCCTCCGATCTTATTGAAACTCTGGATTCTGACAGAGGGCCACGAGACTTCGACCAGCGCGCAAAAATGGAGGCTCTAGACCCTTCCAGAGCCGAGATATCGGATGTCAAAGTTTTGACCTGAAAAAAAAAACATAAGGGGTAACACTGTCGTTTTTGGCCGAAATTTTGACCCCCTCCGATCTTCTTGAAACTCTGGATTCTGACAGAGGGCCACGAGACTTCGACCAGCGCGCAAAAATGGAGGCTCTAGACCCTTCAGAGCCGAGATATCGGATGTCAAAGTTTTGACCCGAAAAAAAAACATAAGGGGTAACACTGTCGTTTTTTGGCCGAAATTTTGACCCCCTCCGATCTTCTTGAAACTCTGGATTCTGACAGAGGGCCACGAGACTTCGACCAGCACGCAAAAATGGAGGCTCTAGACCCTTCAAGAGCCGAGATATCGGATGTCAAAGTTTTGACCTGAAAAAAAACATAAGGGGTAACACTGTCATTTTTGGCCGAAATTTTGACCCCCCTCCGATCTTCTTGAAACTCTGGATTCTGACAGAGGGCCACGAGACTTCGACCAGCGTGCAAAAATGGAGACTCTAGACCCTTCCAGAGCCGAGTTATCGGATGTCAAAGTTTTGACCTGAAAAAAAAAACATAAGGGGTAACACTGTCGTTTTTGGCCGAAATTTTGACCCCCTCCGATCTTCTTGAAACTCTGGATTCTGACAGAGGGCCACGAGACTTCGACCAGCGCGCAAAAATGGAGGCTCTAGACCCTTCCAGAGCCGAGATATCGGATGTCAAAGTTTTGACCTGAAAAAACAACATAAGGGGTAACACTGTCGTTTTTGGCCGAAATTTTGACCCCCTCCGATCTTCTTGAAACTCTGGATTCTGACAGAGGGCCACGAGACTTCGACCAGCGCGCAAAAATGGAGGCTCTAGACCCTTCCAGAGCCGAGATATCGGATGTCAAAGTTTTGACCTGAAAAAAAAACATAAGGGGTAACACTGTCGTTTTTGGCCGAAATTTTGACCCCCTCCGATCTTCTTGAAACTCTGGATTCTGACAGAGGGCCACGAGACTTCGACCAGCGCGCAAAAATGGAGGCTCTAGACCCTTCCAAAGCCGAGATATCGGATGTCAAAGTTTTGACCTGAAAAAAAAAACATAAGGGGTAACACTGTCGTTTTTGGCCGAAATTTTGACCCCCTCCGATCTTCTTGAAACTCTGGATTCTGACAGAGGGCCACGAGACTTCGACCAGCGCGCAAAAATGGAGGCTCTAGACCCTTCCAGAGCCGAGATATCGGATGTCAAAGTTTTGACCTGAAAAAAAAACATAAGGGGTAACACTGTCGTTTTTGGCCGAAATTTTGACCCCCTCCGATCTTCTTGAAACTCTGGATTCTGACAGAGGGCCACGAGACTTCGACCAGCGCGCAAAAATGGAGGCTCTAGACCCTTCCAGAGCCGAGATATCGGATGTCAAAGTTTTGACCTGAAAAAAAACATAAGGGGTAACACTGTCGTTTTTGGCCGAAATTTTGACCCCCTCCGATCTTCTTGAAACTCTGGATTCTGACAGAGGGCCACGAGACTTCGACCAGCGCGCAAAAATGGAGGCTCCAGACCCTTCCAGAGCCGAGATATCCGATGTCAAAGTTTTGACCTGAAAAAAAAACATAAGGGTTTTTTTTTGTCTCTGTCGTTTTTGGCCGAAATTTTGACCCCCTCCGATCTTCTTGAAACTCTGGATTCTGACTTATGTTTTTTTTTCGGGTCAAAACTTTGACATCCGATATCTCGGCTCTGGAAGGGTCTAGAGCCTCCATTTTTGCGCGCTGGTCGAAGTCTCGTGGCCCTCTGTCAGAATCCAGAGTTTCAAGAAGATCGGAGGGGGTCAAAATTTCGGCCAAAAACGACAGTGTTACCCCTTATGTTTTTTTTTCGGGTCAAAACTTTGACATCCGATATCTCGGCTCTGGAAGGGTCTAGAGCCTCCATTTTTGCGCGCTGGTCGAAGTCTCGTGGCCCTCTGTCAGAATCCAGAGTTTCAAGAAGATCGGAGGGGGTCAAAATTTCGGCCAAAAACGACAGTGTTACCCCTTATGTTTTTTTTTTCAGGTCAAAACTTTGACATCCGATATCTCGGCTCTGGAAGGGTCTAGAGCCTCCATTTTTGCGCGCTGGTCGAAGTCTCTTGGCCCTCTGTCAGAATCCAGAGTTTCAAAAAGATCGGAGGGGGTCAAAATTTCGGCCAAAAACGACAGTGTTACCCCTTATGTTTTTTTTTCAGGTCAAAACTTTGACATCCGATATCTCGGCTCTGGAAGGGTCTAGAGCCTCCATTTTTGCGCGCTGGTCGAAGTCTCGTGGCCCTCTGTCAGAATCCAGAGTTTCAAGAAGATCGGAGGGGGTCAAAATTTCGGCCAAAAAAAAAAAAAAAAACGACAGTGTTACCCCTTATATTTTTTTTTTGGCTGAAATTTTGACCTTCGATATCTCGGCTCTGGAAGGTTCTAGAGCCTCCATTTTTGCGCGCTGGTCGAAGTCTTGTGGCCCTCTGTCAGAATCCAGAGTTTAAAAAGATCGGAGGGGGTCAAAATTTCGGCA
>CM075866.1:3506375-3565952 GCA_038021265.1 Cyprinella venusta | reverse complement strand
TGAAACTCTGGATTCTGACAGAGGGCCACGAGACTTCGACCAGCGCGCAAAAATGGAGGCTCTAGACCCTTCCAGAGCCGAGATATCGGATGTCAAAGTTTTGACCTGAAAAAAAAAACATAAGGGGTAACACTGTCGTTTTTGGCCGAAATTTTGACCCCCTCCGATCTTCTTGAAACTCTGGATTCTGACAGAGGGCCACGAGACTTCGACCAGCGCGCAAAAATGGAGGCTCTAGACCCTTCCAGAGCCGAGATATCGGATGTCAAAGTTTTGACCTGAAAAAAAAACATAAGGGGTAACACTGTCGTTTTTGGCCGAAATTTTGACCCCCTCCGATCTTCTTGAAACTCTGGATTCTGACAGAGGGCCACGAGACTTCGACCAGCGCGCAAAAATGGAGGCTCTAGACCCTTCCAGAGCCGAGATATCGGATGTCAAAGTTTTGACCTGAAAAAAAAACATAAGGGGTAACACTGTCGTTTTTGGCCGAAATTTTGACCCCCTCCGATCTTCTTGAAACTCTGGATTCTGACAGAGGGCCACGAGACTTCGACCAGCGCGCAAAAATGGAGGCTCTAGACCCTTCCAGAGCCGAGATATCGGATGTCAAAGTTTTGACCTGAAAAAAAAAACATAAGGGGTAACACTGTCGTTTTTGGCCGAAATTTTGACCCCCTCCGATCTTCTTGAAACTCTGGATTCTGACAGAGGCCACGAGACTTCGACCAGCGCGCAAAAATGGAGGCTCTAGACCCTTCCAGAGCCGAGATATCGGATGTCAAAGTTTTGACCTGAAAAAAAAACATAAGGGGTAACACTGTCGTTTTTGGCCGAAATTTTGACCCCCTCCGATCTTCTTGAAACTCTGGATTCTGACAGAGGGCCACGAGACTTCGACCAGCGCGCAAAAATGGAGGCTCTAGACCCTTCCAGAGCCGAGATATCGGATGTCAAAGTTTTGACCTGAAAAAAAAACATAAGGGGTAACACTGTCGTTTTTGGCCAAAATTTTGACCCCCTCCGATCTTCTTGAAACTCTGGATTCTGACAGAGGGCCACGAGACTTCGACCAGCGCGCAAAAATGGAGGCTCTAGACCCTTCCAGAGCCGAGATATCGGATGTCAAAGTTTTGACCTGAAAAAAAAACATAAGGGGTAACACTGTCGTTTTTGGCCGAAATTTTGACCCCCTCCGATCTTCTTGAAACTCTGGATTCTGACAGAGGGCCACGAGACTTCGACCAGCGCGCAAAAATGGAGGCTCTAGACCCTTCCAGAGCCGAGATATCGGATGTCAAAGTTTTGACCTGAAAAAAAAACATAAGGGGTAACACTGTCGTTTTTGGCCGAAATTTTGACCCCCTCCGATCTTCTTGAAACTCTGGATTCTGACAGAGGGCCACGAGACTTCGACCAGCGCGCAAAAATGGAGGCTCTAGACCCTTCCAGAGCCGAGATATCGGATGTCAAAGTTTTGACCTGAAAAAAAAAACATAAGGGGTAGGGATGTCCCGATCAGGTTTTTTTGCCCTCGAGTCCGAGTCCGAGTCATTTGATTTTGAGTATCTGCCGATACCGAGTCCCGATCCGATACTTCTAAAATATATACCAACTAGAATAAAGAAGAGCGAAAAAACAGATCCAGATTCCAGGATTTCCTTAAATTTAATTTAATTCACCTTATTTTAACATCTGACAACTCTGTCAAGAAACAGATCACTTCTGTGAGGTAGCTTGAACAATCAGGTAATAAATATAAATTCTTCACTTTTGGACTTTAGTGCAACAGTAAATATAAAAAAAAGTCTAATATAAAAACAAATAGGCCTAGCACTCATTGCGATCATTTGTGCTATCTTGGCTGTGATGTCCTGCGGCTAGTTTGTTATGGCAATGTTGTTGTCATTAACTTTATAATGTTAAGCATAAATATACTGATAAAGACACTGTCAGCAGTATTGACAGCAAAATAGACCACAGAATATTTTGTTCTGTATGACAGGTGCAATATTTGAAAATTGATAATTATTTATTTTTTTATTTTCAAATTATATTTCTATCTGAAACTATGTCAAAACCTAGACATTCAACCGTCAAAACTGAATTTATTAATATCATGTATTCGTGTACAAAATAACATACTGTAGCGACTGTCAGTGGCTGTCAATCAACGATGTGGAACCCCGGGCACGCTGCTGGTTGGCCTGGGGAGAGGGGGGCGGGTTGAGGAAGTTCGTCTGTTATTTTGGTTGCGCTGTTCTAAAGCTATGTTTCTGAATGCTTGCACGTTGTGCCTGGCTAACAAGTTAACTGAACTTGCGTGTCGCGTGAAAAATAGGCGTCGGTTCTATTTATAGCATGCGCGCGTTTTCCTCACTGCTCGAGCGCGCCTGAGACGCGCGTCATTCAGGCAGCCTGCAAGCTCTTACCTGTTTACATGGGAGCCGAAATAAAAACGGACACGCCACGCAGTCAGTGTGTACCCGGGGCACTCTGTGCCACCGCATAAATAGATGTGTTAAAAATACTGAGAATATATTTATACATGTATCCGAGTCCTGATCGGGAGGTAACATCCGATTCCGATCGAGTCTGAAACCACGTGATCGGGCCCGATTTCCGATCACTTGATCGGATCGGGACATCCCTAATAAGGGGTAACACTGTCGTTTTTGGCCGAAATTTTGACCCCCTCCGATCTTCTTGAAACTCTGGATTCTGACAGAGGGCCACGAGACTTCGACCAGCGCGCAAAAATGGAGGCTCTAGACCCTTCCAGAGCCGAGATATCGGATGTCAAAGTTTTGACCTGAAAAAAAAAACATAAGGGGTAACACTGTCGTTTTTGGCCGAAATTTTGACCCCCTCCGATCTTCTTGAAACTCTGGATTCTGACAGAGGGCCACGAGACTTCGACCAGAGCGCAAAAATGGAGGCTCTAGACCCTTCCAGAGCCGAGATATCGGATGTCAAAGTTTTGACCTGAAAAAAAAACATAAGGGGTAACACTGTCGTTTTTGGCCGAAATTTTGACCCCCTCCGATCTTCTTGAAACTCTGGATTCTGACAGAGGGCCACGAGACTTCGACCAGCGCGCAAAAATGGAGGCTCTAGACCCTTCCAGAGCCGAGATATCGGATGTCAAAGTTTTGACCTGAAAAAAAAACATAAGGGGTAACACTGTCGTTTTTGGCCGAAATTTTGACCCCCTCCGATCTTCTTGAAACTCTGGATTCTGACAGAGGGCCACGAGACTTCGACCAGCGCGCAAAAATGGAGGCTCTAGACCCTTCCAGAGCCAAGATATCGGATGTCAAAGTTTTGACCTGAAAAAAAAACATAAGGGGTAACACTGTCGTTTTTGGCCGAAATTTTGACCCCCTCCGATCTTCTTGAAACTCTGGATTCTGACAGAGGGCCACGAGACTTCGACCAGCGCGCAAAAATGGAGGCTCTAGACCCTTCCAGAGCCGAGATATCGGATGTCAAAGTTTTGACCTGAAAAAAAAACATAAGGGGTAACACTGTCGTTTTTGGCCGAAATTTTGACCCCCTCCGATCTTCTTGAAACTCTGGATTCTGACAGAGGGCCACGAGACTTCGACCAGCGCGCAAAAATGGAGGCTCTAGACCCTTCCAGAGCCGAGATATCGGATGTCAAAGTTTTGACCTGAAAAAAAAACATAAGGGGTAACACTGTCGTTTTTGGCCGAAATTTTGACCCCCTCCGATCTTCTTGAAACTCTGGATTCTGACAGAGGGCCACGAGACTTCGACCAGCGCGCAAAAATGGAGGCTCTAGACCCTTCCAGAGCCGAGATATCGGATGTCAAAGTTTTGACCTGAAAAAAAAACATAAGGGGTAACACTGTCGTTTTTGGCCGAAATTTTGACCCCCTCCGATCTTCTTGAAACTCTGGATTCTGACAGAGGGCCACGAGACTTCGACCAGCGCGCAAAAATGGAGGCTCTAGACCCTTCCAGAGCCGAGATATCGGATGTCAAAGTTTTGACCTGAAAAAAAAACATAAGGGGTAACACTGTCGTTTTTGGCCGAAATTTTGACCCCCTCCGATCTTCTTGAAACTCTGGATTCTGACAGAGGGCCACGAGACTTCGACCAGCGCGCAAAAATGGAGGCTCTAGACCCTTCCAGAGCCGAGATATCGGATGTCAAAGTTTTGACCTGAAAAAAAAACATAAGGGGTAA
The DNA here is from genome assembly GCA_038021265.1 of Cyprinella venusta. NCBI lineage: Eukaryota > Metazoa > Chordata > Actinopteri > Cypriniformes > Leuciscidae > Cyprinella > Cyprinella venusta. The sequence goes on along the minus strand of CM075866.1, from coordinate 3,561,739 downwards.
CACTGTCGTTTTTGGCCGAAATTTTGACCCCCTCCGATCTTCTTGAAACTCTGGATTCTGACAGAGGGCCACGAGACTTCGACCAGCGCGCAAAAATGGAGGCTCTAGACCCTTCCAGAGCCGAGATATCGGATGTCAAAGTTTTGACCTGAAAAAAAAACATAAGGGGTAACACTGTCGTTTTTGGCCGAAATTTTGACCCCCTCCGATCTTCTTGAAACTCTGGATTCTGACAGAGGGCCACGAGACTTCGACCAGCGCGCAAAAATGGAGGCTCTAGACCCTTCCAGAGCCGAGATATCGGATGTCAAAGTTTTGACCTGAAAAAAAAACATAAGGGGTAACACTGTCGTTTTTGGCCGAAATTTTGACCCCCTCCGATCTTCTTGAAACTCTGGATTCTGACAGAGGGCCACGAGACTTCGACCAGCGCGCAAAAATGGAGGCTCTAGACCCTTCCAGAGCCGAGATATCGGATGTCAAAGTTTTGACCTGAAAAAAAAACATAAGGGGTAACACTGTCGTTTTTGGCCGAAATTTTGACCCCCTCCGATCTTCTTGAAACTCTGGATTCTGACAGAGGGCCACGAGACTTCGACCAGCGCGCAAAAATGGAGGCTCTAGACCCTTCCAGAGCCGAGATATCGGATGTCAAAGTTTTGACCTGAAAAAAAAAACATAAGGGGTAACACTGTCGTTTTTGGCCGAAATTTTGACCCCCTCCGATCTTCTTGAAACTCTGGATTCTGACAGAGGGCCACGAGACTTCGACCAGCGCGCAAAAATGGAGGCTCTAGACCCTTCCAGAGCCGAGATATCGGATGTCAAAGTTTTGACCTGAAAAAAAAACATAAGGGGTAACACTGTCGTTTTTGGCCGAAATTTTGACCCCCTCCGATCTTCTTGAAACTCTGGATTCTGACAGAGGGCCACGAGACTTCGACCAGCGCGCAAAAATGGAGGCTCTAGACCCTTCCAGAGCCGAGATATCGGATGTCAAAGTTTTGACCTGAAAAAAAAACATAAGGGGTAACACTGTCGTTTTTGGCCGAAATTTTGACCCCCTCCGATCTTCTTGAAACTCTGGATTCTGACAGAGGGCCACGAGACTTCGACCAGCGCGCAAAAATGGAGGCTCTAGACCCTTCCAGAGCCGAGATATCGGATGTCAAAGTTTTGACCTGAAAAAAAAACATAAGGGGTAACACTGTCGTTTTTGGCCGAAATTTTGACCCCCTCCGATCTTCTTGAAACTCTGGATTCTGACAGAGGGCCACGAGACTTCGACCAGCGCGCAAAAATGGAGGCTCTAGACCCTTCCAGAGCCGAGATATCGGATGTCAAAGTTTTGACCTGAAAAAAAAACATAAGGGGTAACACTGTCGTTTTTGGCCGAAATTTTGACCCCCTCCGATCTTCTTGAAACTCTGGATTCTGACAGAGGGCCACGAGACTTCGACCAGCGCGCAAAAATGGAGGCTCTAGACCCTTCCAGAGCCGAGATATCGGATGTCAAAGTTTTGACCTGAAAAAAAAAACATAAGGGGTAACACTGTCGTTTTTGGCCGAAATTTTGACCCCCTCCGATCTTCTTGAAACTCTGGATTCTGACAGAGGGCCACGAGACTTCGACCAGCGCGCAAAAATGGAGGCTCTAGACCCTTCCAGAGCCGAGATATCGGATGTCAAAGTTTTGACCTGAAAAAAAAACATAAGGGGTAACACTGTCGTTTTTGGCCGAAATTTTGACCCCCTCCGATCTTCTTGAAACTCTGGATTCTGACAGAGGGCCACGAGACTTCTGACCAGCGCGCAAAAATGGAGGCTCTAGACCCTTCCAGAGCCGAGATATCGGATGTCAAAGTTTTGACCTGAAAAAAAAAACATAAGGGGTAACACTGTCGTTTTTGGCCGAAATTTTGACCCCCTCCGATCTTCTTGAAACTCTGGATTCTGACAGAGGGCCACGAGACTTCGACCAGCGCGCAAAAATGGAGGCTCTAGACCCTTCCAGAGCCGAGATATCGGATGTCAAAGTTTTGACCTGAAAAAAAAACATAAGGGGTAACACTGTCGTTTTTGGCCGAAATTTTGACCCCCTCCGATCTTCTTGAAACTCTGGATTCTGACAGAGGGCCACGAGACTTCGACCAGCGTGCAAAAATGGAGGCTCTAGACCCTTCCAGAGCCGAGATATCGGATGTCAAAGTTTTGACCTGAAAAAAAAACATAAGGGTAACACTGTCGTTTTTGGCCGAAATTTTGACCCCCTCCGATCTTCTTGAAACTCTGGATTCTGACAGAGGGCCACGAGACTTCGACCAGCGCGCAAAAATGGAGGCTCTAGACCCTTCCAGAGCCGATATATCGGATGTCAAAGTTTTGACCTGAAAAAAAAAACATAAGGGGTAACACTGTCGTTTTTGGCCGAAATTTTGACCCCCTCTGATCTTCTTGAAACTCTGGATTCTGACAGAGGGCCACGAGACTTCGACCAGCGCGCAAAAATGGAGGCTCTAGACCCTTCCAGAGCCGAGATATCGGATGTCAAAGTTTTGACCTGAAAAAAAAACATAAGGGGTAACACTGTCGTTTTTGGCCGAAATTTTGACCCCCTCCGATCTTCTTGAAACTCTGGATTCTGACAGAGGGCCACGAGACTTCGACCAGCGCGCAAAAATGGAGGCTCTAGACCCTTCCAGAGCCGAGATATCGGATGTCAAAGTTTTGACCTGAAAAAAAAAACATAAGGGGTAACACTGTCGTTTTTGGCCGAAATTTTGACCCCCTCCGATTTTCTTGAAACTCTGGATTCTGACAGAGGGCCACGAGACTTCGACCAGCGCGCAAAAATGGAGGCTCTAGACCCCTCCAGAGCCGAGATATCGGATGTCAAAGTTTTGACCTGAAAAAAAAACATAAGGGGTAACACTGTCGTTTTTGGCCGAAATTTTGACCCCCTCCGATCTTCTTGAAACTCTGGATTCTGACAGAGGGCCACGAGACTTCGACCAGCGCGCAAAAATGGAGGCTCTAGACCCTTCCAGAGCCGAGATATCGGATGTCAAAGTTTTGACCTGAAAAAAAAACATAAGGGGTAACACTGTCGTTTTTGGCCGAAATTTTGACCCCCTCCGATCTTCTTGAAACTCTGGATTCTGACAGAGGGCCACGAGACTTCAACCAGCGCGCAAAAATGGAGGCTCTAGACCCTTCCAGAGCCGAGATATCGGATGTCAAAGTTTTGACCTGAAAAAAAAAACATAAGGGGTAACACTGTCGTTTTTGGCCGAAATTTTGACCCCCTCCGATCTTCTTGAACTCTGGATTCTGACAGAGGGGCACGAGACTTCGACCAGCGCGCAAAAATGGAGGCTCTAGACCCTTCCAGAGCCGAGATATCGGATGTCAAAGTTTTGACCCGACAAAAAAAACATAAGGGGTAACACTGTCGTTTTTGGCCGAAATTTTGACCCCCTCCGATCGTCTTGAAACTCTGGATTCTGACAGAGGGCCACGAGACTTCGACCAGCGCGCAAAAATGGAGGCTCTAGACCCTTCCAGAGCCGAGATATCGGATGTCAAAGTTTTGACCTGAAAAAAAAAACATAAGGGGTAACACTGTCGTTTTTGGCCGAAATTTTGACCCCCTCCGATCTTCTTGAAACTCTGGATTCTGACAGAGGGCCACGAGACTTCGACCAGCGTGCAAAATGGAGGCTCTAGACCCTTCCAGAGCGAGATATCGGATGTCCAAAGTTTTGACCCGAAAAAAAACATAAGGGGTAACACTGTCGTTTTTGGCCGAAATTTTGACCCCCTCCGATCTTCTTGAAACTCTGGATTCTGACAGAGGGCCACGAGACTTCGACCAGCGCGCAAAAATGGAGGCTCTAGACCCTTCCAGAGCCGATATATCGGATGTCAAAGTTTTGACCTGAAAAAAAAACATAAGGGGTAACACTGTCGTTTTTGGCCGAAATTTTGACCCCCTCCGATCTTCTTGAAACTCTGGATTCTGACAGAGGGCCACGAGACTTCGACCAGCGTGCAAAAATGGAGGCTCTAGACCCTTCCAGAGCCGAGATATCGGATGTCAAAGTTTTGACCTGAAAAAAAAACATAAGGGGTACTGTCGTTTTTGGCCGAAATTTTGACCCCCTCCGATCTTCTTGAAACTCTGGATTCTGACAGAGGGCCACGAGACTTCGACCAGCGCGCAAAAATGGAGGCTCTAGACCCTTCCAGAGCCGAGATATCGGATGTCAAAGTTTTGACCTGAAAAAAAAACATAAGGGGTAACACTGTCGTTTTTGGCCGAAATTTTGACCCCCTCTGATCTTCTTGAAAGGGTCTAGAGCCTCCATTTTTGCGCGCTGGTCGAAGTCTCGTGGCCCTCTGTCAGAATCCAGAGTTTCAAGAAGATCGGAGGGGGTCAAAATTTCGGCCAAAAACGACAGTGTTACCCCTTATGTTTTTTTTTCAGGTCAAAACTTTGACATCCAATATCTCGGCTCTGGAAGGGTCTAGAGCCTCCATTTTTGCGCGCTGGTCGAAGTCTCGTGGCCCTCTGTCAGAATCCAGAGTTTCAAGAAGATCGGAGGGGGTCAAAATTTCGGCCAAAAACGACAGTGTTACCCCTTATGTTTTTTTTTCAGGTCAAAACTTTGACATCCGATATCTCGGCTGTGGAAGGGTCTAGAGCCTCCATTTTTGCGCGCTGGTCGAAGTCTCGTGACCCTCTGTCAGAATCCAGAGTTTCAAGAAGATCGGAGGGGGTCAAAATTTCGGCCAAAAACGACAGTGTTACCCCTTATGTTTTTTTTTCAGGTCAAAACTTTGACATCCGATATCTCGGCTCTGGAAGGGTCTAGAGCCTCCATTTTTGCGCGCTGGTCGAAGTCTCGTGGCCCTCTGTCAGAATCCAGAGTTTCAAGAAGATCGGAGGGGGTCAAAATTTCGGCCAAAAACGACAGTGTTACCCCTTATGTTTTTTTTTTTCAGGTCAAAACTTTGACATCCGATATCTCGGCTCTGGAAGGGTCTAGAGCCTCCATTTTTGCGCGCTGGTCGAAGTCTCGTGGCCCTCTGTCAGAATCCAGAGTTTCAAGAAGATCGGAGGGGGTCAAAATTTCGGCCAAAAACGACAGTGTTACCCCTTATGTTTTTTTTTTCAGGTCAAAACTTTGACATCCGATATCTCGGCTCTGGAAGGGTCTAGAGCCTCCATTTTTGCGCGCTGGTCGAAGTCTCGTGGCCCTCTGTCAGAATCCAGAGTTTCAAGAAGATCGGAGGGGGTCAAAATTTCGGCCAAAAACGACAGTGTTACCCCTTATGTTTTTTTTTTCAGGTCAAAACTTTGACATCCGATATCTCGGCTCTGGAAGGGTCTAGAGCCTCCATTTTTGCGCGCTGGTCGAAGTCTCGTGGCCCTCTGTCAGAATCCAGAGTTTCAAGAAGATCAGAGGGGGGTCAAAATTTCTGCCAAAAACGACAGTGTTACCCCTTATGGGTTTTTTTTTCAGCTCAAAACTTTGACATCCGATATCTCGGCTCTGGAAGGGTCTAGAGCCTCCATTTTTGCGCGCTGGTCGAAGTCTCGTGGCCCTCTGTCAGAATCCAGAGTTTCAAGAAGATTGGAGGGGGTCAAAATTTCGGCCAAAAACGACAGTGTTACCCCTTATGTTTTTTTTTTCAGGTCAAAACTTTGACATCCGATATCTCGGCTCTGGAAGGGTCTAGAGCCTCCATTTTTGCGCGCTGGTCGAAGTCTCGTGGCCCTCTGTCAGAATCCAGAGTTTCAAGAAGATCGGAGGGGGTCAAAATTTCGGCCAAAAACGACAGTGTTACCCCTTATGTTTTTTTTTTCAGGTCAAAACTTTGACATCCGATATCTCGGCTCTGGAAGGGTCTAGAGCCTCCATTTTTGCGCGCTGGTCGAAGTCTCGTGGCCCTCTGTCAGAATCCAGAGTTTCAAGAAGATCAGAGGGGGTCAAAATTTCGGCCAAAAACGACAGTGTTACCCCTTATGTTTTTTTCAGGTCAAAACTTTGACATCCGATATCTCGGCTCTGGAAGGGTCTAGAGCCTCCATTTTTGCGCGCTGGTCGAAGTCTCGTGGCCCTCTGTCAGAATCCAGAGTTTCAAGAAGATCGGAGGGGGTCAAAATTTTGGCCAAAAACGACAGTGTTACCCCTTATGTTTTTTTTTTCAGGTCAAAACTTTGACATCCGATATCTCGGCTCTGGAAGGGTCTAGAGCCTCCATTTTTGCACGCTGGTCGAAGTCTCGTGGCCCTCTGTCAGAATCCAGAGTTTCAAGAAGATCGGAGGGGGTCAAAATTTCGGCCAAAAACGACAGTGTTACCCCTTATGTTTTTTTTTCAGGTCAAAACTTTGACCTTCGATATCTCGGCTCTGGAAGGGTCTAGAGCCTCCATTTTTGCGCGCTGGTCGATGTCTCTTGGCCCTCTGTCAGAATCCAGAGTTTCAAGAAGATCGGAGGGGGTCAAAAATTCGGCGAAAAACGACAGTGTTACCCCTTATGTTTTTTTTTCAGGTCAAAACTTTGACATCCGATATCTCGGCTCTGGAAGGGTCTAGAGCCTCCATTTTTGCGCGCTGGTCGAAGTCTCGTGGCCCTCTGTCAGAATCCAGAGTTTCAAGAAGATCGGAGGGGGTCAAAATTTCGGCGAAAAACGACAGTGTTACCCCTTATGTTTTTTTTTTCAGGTCAAAACTTTGACATCCGATATCTCGGCTCTGGAAGGGTCTAGAGCCTCCATTTTTGCGCGCTGGTCGAAGTCTCGTGGCCCTCTGTCAGAATCCAGAGTTTCAAGAAGATCGGAGGATCAAAATTTCAGCCCAAAAAAAAAAAAACGACAGTGTTACCCCTTATGTTTTTTTTTTCTGGTCCAAATTTTGACCTTCGATATCTCGGCTCTGGAAGGGTCTAGAGCCTCCATTTTTGCGCGCTGGTTGAAGTCTCGTGGCCCTCTGTCAGAATCCAGAGTTTCAAGAAGATCGGAGGGGGTCAAAATTTGGACGTGAAAAAAAAACATAAGGGGTAACACTGTCATTTTTTTTTGGCCGAAATTTTGACCCCCTCCGATCTTCTTGAAACTCTGGATTCTGACAGAGGGCCACGAGACTTCGACCAGCGTGCAAAAATGGAGGCTCTAGACCCTTCCAGAGCCGAGATATCGGATGTCAAAGTTTTGACCTGAAAAAAAAACATAAGGGGTAACACTGTCGTTTTTGGCCGAAATTTTGACCCCCTCCAATCTTCTTGAAACTCTGGATTCTGACAGAGGGCCACGAGACTTCGACCAGCGCGCAAAAATGGAGGCTCTAGACCCTTCCAGAGCCGAGATATCGGATGTCAAAGTTTTGACCCGACAAAAAAAACATAAGGGGTAACACTGTCGTTTTTGGCCGAAATTTTGACCCCCTCCGATCTTCTTGAAACTCTGGATTCTGACTGAGGGCCACGAGACTTCGACCAGCGCGCAAAAATGGAGGCTCTAGACCCTTCCAGAGCCGAGATATCGGATGTCAAAGTTTTGACCTGAAAAAAAAAACATAAGGGGTAACACTGTCGTTTTTGGCCGAAATTTTGACCCCCTCCGATCTTCTTGAAACTCTGGATTCTGACAGAGGGCCACGAGACTTCGACCAGCGCGCAAAAATGGAGGCTCTAGACCCTTCCAGAGCCGAGATATCGGATGTCAAAGTTTTGACCTGAAAAAAAAACATAAGGGGTAACACTGTCGTTTTTGGCCGAAATTTTGACCCCCTCCGATCTTCTTGAAACTCTGGATTCTGACAGAGGGCCACGAGACTTCGACCAGCGTGCAAAAATGGAGGCTCTAGACCCTTCCAGAGCCGAGATATCGGATGTCAAAGTTTTGACCTGAAAAAAAAACATAAGGGGTAACACTGTCGTTTTTGGCCGAAATTTTGACCCCCTCCGATCTTCTTGAAACTCTGGATTCTGACAGAGGGCCACGAGACTTCGACCAGCGCGCAAAAATGGAGGCTCTAGACCCTTCCAGAGCCGATATATCGGATGTCAAAGTTTTGACCTGAAAAAAAAACATAAGGGGTAACACTGTCGTTTTTGGCCGAAATTTTGACCCCCTCTGATCTTCTTGAAACTCTGGATTCTGACAGAGGGCCACGAGACTTCGACCAGCGCGCAAAAATGGAGGCTCTAGACCCTTCCAGAGCCGAGATATCGGATGTCAAAGTTTTGACCTGAAAAAAAAACATAAGGGGTAACACTGTCGTTTTTGGCCGAAATTTTGACCCCCTCCGATCTTCTTGAAACTCTGGATTCTGACAGAGGGCCACGAGACTTCGACCAGCGCGCAAAAATGGAGGCTCTAGACCCTTCCAGAGCCGAGATATCGGATGTCAAAGTTTTGACCTGAAAAAAAAAACATAAGGGGTAACACTGTCGTTTTTGGCCGAAATTTTGACCCCCTCCGATTTTCTTGAAACTCTGGATTCTGACAGAGGGCCACGAGACTTCGACCAGCGCGCAAAAATGGAGGCTCTAGACCCCTCCAGAGCCGAGATATCGGATGTCAAAGTTTTGACCTGAAAAAAAAACATAAGGGGTAACACTGTCGTTTTTGGCCGAAATTTTGACCCCCTCCGATCTTCTTGAAACTCTGGATTCTGACAGAGGGCCACGAGACTTCGACCAGCGCGCAAAAATGGAGGCTCTAGACCCCTCCAGAGCCGAGATATCGGATGTCAAAGTTTTGACCTGAAAAAAAAAACATAAGGGGTAACACTGTCGTTTTTGGCCGAAATTTTGACCCCCTCCGATCTTCTTGAAACTCTGGATTCTGACAGAGGGCCACGAGACTTCAACCAGCGCGCAAAAATGGAGGCTCTAGACCCTTCCAGAGCCGAGATATCGGATGTCAAAGTTTTGACCTGAAAAAAAAAACATAAGGGGTAACACTGTCGTTTTTGGCCGAAATTTTGACCCCCTCCGATCTTCTTGAAACTCTGGATTCTGACAGAGGGCCACGAGACTTCGACCAGCGCGCAAAAATGGAGGCTCTAGACCCTTCCAGAGCCGAGATATCGGATGTCAAAGTTTTGACCCGACAAAAAAAACATAAGGGGTAACACTGTCGTTTTTGGCCGAAATTTTGACCCCCTCCGATCGTCTTGAAACTCTGGATTCTGACAGAGGGCCACGAGACTTCGACCAGCGCGCAAAAATGGAGGCTCTAGACCCTTCCAGAGCCGAGATATCGGATGTCAAAGTTTTGACCTGAAAAAAAAAACATAAGGGGTAACACTGTCGTTTTTGGCCGAAATTTTGACCCCCTCCGATCTTCTTGAAACTCTGGATTCTGACAGAGGGCCACGAGACTTCGACCAGCGTGCAAAAATGGAGGCTCTAGACCCTTCCAGAGCCGAGATATCGGATGTCAAAGTTTTGACCCGAAAAAAAAACATAAGGGGTAACACTGTCGTTTTTGGCCGAAATTTTGACCCCCTCCGATCTTCTTGAAACTCTGGATTCTGACAGAGGGCCACGAGACTTCGACCAGCGCGCAAAAATGGAGGCTCTAGACCCTTCCAGAGCCGATATATCGGATGTCAAAGTTTTGACCTGAAAAAAAAACATAAGGGGTAACACTGTCGTTTTTGGCCGAAATTTTGACCACCCTCCGATCTTCTTGAAACTCTGGATTCTGACAGAGGGCCACGAGACTTCGACCAGCGTGCAAAAATGGAGGCTCTAGACCCTTCAGAGCCGAGATATCGGATGTCAAGTTTTTGACCTGAAAAAAAAACATAAGGGGTAACACTGTCGTTTTTGGCCGAAATTTTGACCCCCTCCGATCTTCTTGAAACTCTGGATTCTGACAGAGGGCCACGAGGACTTCGACCAGCGCGCAAAAATGGAGGCTCTAGACCCTTCCAGAGCCGAGATATCGGATGTCAAAGTTTTGACCTGAAAAAAAAACATAAGGGGTAACACTGTCGTTTTTGGCCGAAATTTTGACCCCTCTGATCTTCTTGAAAGGGTCTAGAGCCTCCATTTTTGCGCGCTGGTCGAAGTCTCGTGGCCCTCTGTCAGAATCCAGAGTTTCAAGAAGATCGGAGGGGGTCAAAATTTCGGCCAAAAACGACAGTGTTACCCCTTATGTTTTTTTTTCAGGTCAAAACTTTGACATCCAATATCTCGGCTCTGGAAGGGTCTAGAGCCTCCATTTTTGCGCGCTGGTCGAAGTCTCGTGGCCCTCTGTCAGAATCCAGAGTTTCAAGAAGATCGGAGGGGGTCAAAATTTCGGCCAAAAACGACAGTGTTACCCCTTATGTTTTTTTTTCAGGTCAAAACTTTGACATCCGATATCTCGGCTGTGGAAGGGTCTAGAGCCTCCATTTTTGCGCGCTGGTCGAAGTCTCGTGACCCTCTGTCAGAATCCAGAGTTTCAAGAAGATCGGAGGGGGTCAAAATTTCGGCCAAAAACGACAGTGTTACCCCTTATGTTTTTTTTTCAGGTCAAAACTTTGACATCCGATATCTCGGCTCTGGAAGGGTCTAGAGCCTCCATTTTTGCGCGCTGGTCGAAGTCTCGTGGCCCTCTGTCAGAATCCAGAGTTTCAAGAAGATCGGAGGGGGTCAAAATTTCGGCCAAAAACGACAGTGTTACCCCTTATGTTTTTTTTTTTTCAGGTCAAAACTTTGACATCCGATATCTCGGCTCTGGAAGGGTCTAGAGCCTCCATTTTTGCGCGCTGGTCGAAGTCTCGTGGCCCTCTGTCAGAATCCAGAGTTTCAAGAAGATCGGAGGGGGTCAAAATTTCGGCCAAAAACGACAGTGTTACCCCTTATGTTTTTTTTTTCAGGTCAAAACTTTGACATCCGATATCTCGGCTCTGGAAGGGTCTAGAGCCTCCATTTTTGCGCGCTGGTCGAAGTCTCGTGGCCCTCTGTCAGAATCCAGAGTTTCAAGAAGATCGGAGGGGGTCAAAATTTCGGCCAAAAACGACAGTGTTACCCCTTATGTTTTTTTTTTCAGGTCAAAACTTTGACATCCGATATCTCGGCTCTGGAAGGGTCTAGAGCCTCCATTTTTGCGCGCTGGTCGAAGTCTCGTGGCCCTCTGTCAGAATCCAGAGTTTCAAGAAGATCAGAGGGGGTCAAAATTTCTGCCAAAAACGACAGTGTTACCCCTTATGGGTTTTTTTTCAGCTCAAAACTTTGACATCCGATATCTCGGCTCTGGAAGGGTCTAGAGCCTCCATTTTTGCGCGCTGGTCGAAGTCTCGTGGCCCTCTGTCAGAATCCAGAGTTTCAAGAAGATTGGAGGGGGTCAAAATTTCGGCCAAAAACGACAGTGTTACCCCTTATGTTTTTTTTTTCAGGTCAAAACTTTGACATCCGATATCTCGGCTCTGGAAGGGTCTAGAGCCTCCATTTTTGCGCGCTGGTCGAAGTCTCGTGGCCCTCTGTCAGAATCCAGAGTTTCAAGAAGATCGGAGGGGGTCAAAATTTCGGCCAAAAACGACAGTGTTACCCCTTATGTTTTTTTTTTCAGGTCAAAACTTTGACATCCGATATCTCGGCTCTGGAAGGGTCTAGAGCCTCCATTTTTGCGCGCTGGTCGAAGTCTCGTGGCCCTCTGTCAGAATCCAGAGTTTCAAGAAGATCAGAGGGGGTCAAAATTTCGGCCAAAAACGACAGTGTTACCCCTTATGTTTTTTTCAGGTCAAAACTTTGACATCCGATATCTCGGCTCTGGAAGGGTCTAGAGCCTCCATTTTTGCGCGCTGGTCGAAGTCTCGTGGCCCTCTGTCAGAATCCAGAGTTTCAAGAAGATCGGAGGGGGTCAAAATTTTGGCCAAAAACGACAGTGTTACCCCTTATGTTTTTTTTTTCAGGTCAAAACTTTGACATCCGATATCTCGGCTCTGGAAGGGTCTAGAGCCTCCATTTTTGCACGCTGGTCGAAGTCTCGTGGCCCTCTGTCAGAATCCAGAGTTTCAAGAAGATCGGAGGGGGTCAAAATTTCGGCCAAAAAACTACAGTGTTACCCCTTATGTTTTTTTTTCAGGTCAAAACTTTGACCTTCGATATCTCGGCTCTGGAAGGGTCTAGAGCCTCCATTTTTGCGCGCTGGTCGATGTCTCTTGGTCCTCTGTCAGAATCCAGAGTTTCAAGAAGATCGGAGGGGGTCAAAAATTCGGCGAAAAACGACAGTGTTACCCCTTATGTTTTTTTTTCAGGTCAAAACTTTGACATCCGATATCTCGGCTCTGGAAGGGTCTAGAGCCTCCATTTTTGCGCGCTGGTCGAAGTCTCGTGGCCCTCTGTCAGAATCCAGAGTTTCAAGAAGATCGGAGGGGGTCAAAATTTCGGCGAAAAACGACAGTGTTACCCCTTATGTTTTTTTTTTTCAGGTCAAAACTTTGACATCCGATATCTCGGCTCTGGAAGGGTCTAGAGCCTCCATTTTTGCGCGCTGGTCGAAGTCTCGTGGCCCTCTGTCAGAATCCAGAGTTTCAAGAAGATCGGAGGATCAAAATTTCAGCCCAAAAAAAAAAAAAAACGACAGTGTTACCCCTTATGTTTTTTTTTCTGGTCCAAATTTTGACCTTCGATATCTCGGCTCTGGAAGGGTCTAGAGCCTCCATTTTTGCGCGCTGGTTGAAGTCTCGTGGCCCTCTGTCAGAATCCAGAGTTTCAAGAAGATCGGAGGGGGTCAAAATTTGGACCTGAAAAAAAAACATAAGGGGTAACACTGTCATTTTTTTTTGGCCGAAATTTTGACCCCCTCCGATCTTCCTGAAACTCTGGATTCTGACAGAGGGCCACGAGACTTCGACCAGCGTGCAAAAATGGAGGCTCTAGACCCTTCCAGAGCCGAGATATCGGATGTCAAAGTTTTGACCTGAAAAAAAAACATAAGGGGTAACACTGTCGTTTTTGGCCGAAATTTTGACCCCCTCCAATCTTCTTGAAACTCTGGATTCTGACAGAGGGCCACGAGACTTCGACCAGCGCGCAAAAATGGAGGCTCTAGACCCTTCCAGAGCCGAGATATCGGATGTCAAAGTTTTGACCTGAAAAAAAAAACATAAGGGGTAACACTGTCGTTTTTGGCCGAAATTTTGACCCCCTCCGATCTTCTTGAAACTCTGGATTCTGACAGAGGGCCACGAGACTTCGACCAGCGCGCAAAAATGGAGGCTCTAGACCCTTCCAGAGCCGAGATATCGGATGTCAAAGTTTTGACCCGACAAAAAAAACATAAGGGGTAACACTGTCGTTTTTGGCCGAAATTTTGACCCCCTCCGATCTTCTTGAAACTCTGGATTCTGACTGAGGGCCACGAGACTTCGACCAGCGCGCAAAAATGGAGGCTCTTAGACCCTTCCAGAGCCGAGATATCGGATGTCAAAGTTTTGACCTGAAAAAAAAACATAAGGGGTAACACTGTCGTTTTTGGCCGAAATTTTGACCCCCTCCGATCTTCTTGAAACTCTGGATTCTGACAGAGGGCCACGAGACTTCGACCAGCGCGCAAAAATGGAGGCTCTAGACCCTTCCAGAGCCGAGATATCGGATGTCAAAGTTTTGACCTGAAAAAAAAAACATAAGGGGTAACACTGTCGTTTTTGGCCGAAATTTTGACCCCCTCCGATCTTCTTGAAACTCTGGATTCTGACAGAGGGCCACGAGACTTCGACCAGCGCGCAAAAATCGAGGCTCTAGACCCTTCCAGAGCCGAGATATCGGATGTCAAAGTTTTGACCTGAAAAAAAAAACATAAGGGGTAACACTGTCGTTTTTGGCCGAAATTTTGACCCCCTCCGATCTTCTTGAAACTCTGGATTCTGACAGAGGGCCACGAGACTTCGACCAGCGTGCAAAAATGGAGGCTCTAGACCCTTCCAGAGCCGAGATATCGGATGTCAAAGTTTTGACCTGAAAAAAAAACATAAGGGGTAACACTGTCGTTTTTGGCCGAAATTTTGACCCCCTCCGATCTTCTTGAAACTCTGGATTCTGACAGAGGGCCACGAGACTTCGACCAGCGCGCAAAAATGGAGGCTCTAGACCCTTCCAGAGCCGATATATCGGATGTCAAAGTTTTGACCTGAAAAAAAAACATAAGGGGTAACACTGTCGTTTTTGGCCGAAATTTTGACCCCCTCTGATCTTCTTGAAACTCTGGATTCTGACAGAGGGCCACGAGACTTCGACCAGCGCGCAAAAATGGAGGCTCTAGACCCTTCCAGAGCCGAGATATCGGATGTCAAAGTTTTGACCTGAAAAAAAAACATAAGGGGTAACACTGTCGTTTTTGGCCGAAATTTTGACCCCCTCCGATCTTCTTGAAACTCTGGATTCTGACAGAGGGCCACGAGACTTCGACCAGCGCGCAAAAATGGAGGCTCTAGACCCTTCCAGAGCCGAGATATCGGATGTCAAAGTTTTGACCTGAAAAAAAAAACATAAGGGGTAACACTGTCGTTTTTGGCCGAAATTTTGACCCCCTCCGATCTTCTTGAAACTCTGGATTCTGACAGAGGGCCACGAGACTTCGACCAGCGCGCAAAAATGGAGGCTCTAGACCCCTCCAGAGCTGAGATATCGGATGTCAAAGTTTTGACCTGAAAAAAAAACATAGGTAACACTGTCGTTTTTGGCCGAAATTTTGACCCCCTCCGATCTTCTTGAAACTCTGGATTCTGACAGAGGGCCACGAGACTTCGACCAGCGCGCAAAAATGGAGGCTCTAGACCCCTCCAGAGCCGAGATATCGGATGTCAAAGTTTTGACCTGAAAAAAAAACATAAGGGGTAACACTGTCGTTTTTGGCCGAAATTTTGACCCCCTCCGATCTTCTTGAAACTCTGGATTCTGACAGAGGGCCACGAGACTTCAACCAGCGCGCAAAAATGGAGGCTCTAGACCCTTCCAGAGCCGAGATATCGGATGTCAAAGTTTTGACCTGAAAAAAAAAAACATAAGGGGTAACACTGTCGTTTTTGGCCGAAATTTTGACCCCCTCCGATCTTCTTGAAACTCTGGATTCTGACAGAGGGCCACGAGACTTCGACCAGCGCGCAAAAATGGAGGCTCTAGACCCTTCCAGAGCCGAGATATCGGATGTCAAAGTTTTGACCCGACAAAAAAAACATAAGGGGTAACACTGTCGTTTTTGGCCGAAATTTTGACCCCCTCCGATCTTCTTGAAACTCTGGATTCTGACTGAGGGCCACGAGACTTCGACCAGCGCGCAAAAATGGAGGCTCTAGACCCTTCCAGAGCCGAGATATCGGATGTCAAAGTTTTGACCTGAAAAAAAAACATAAGGGGTAACACTGTCGTTTTTGGCCGAAATTTTGACCCCCTCCGATCTTCTTGAAACTCTGGATTCTGACAGAGGGCCACGAGACTTCGACCAGCGCGCAAAAATGGAGGCTCTAGACCCTTCCAGAGCCGAGATATCGGATGTCAAAGTTTTGACCTGAAAAAAAAAACATAAGGGGTAACACTGTCGTTTTTGGCCGAAATTTTGACCCCCTCCGATCGTCTTGAAACTCTGGATTCTGACAGAGGGCCACGAGACTTCGACCAGCGCGCAAAAATGGAGGCTCTAGACCCTTCCAGAGCCGAGATATCGGATGTCAAAGTTTTGACCTGAAAAAAAAAACATAAGGGGTAACACTGTCGTTTTTGGCCGAAATTTTGACCCCCTCCGATCTTCTTGAAACTCTGGATTCTGACAGAGGGCCACGAGACTTCGACCAGCGTGCAAAAATGGAGGCTCTAGACCCTTCCAGAGCCGAGATATCGGATGTCAAAGTTTTGACCCGAAAAAAAAACATAAGGGGTAACACTGTCGTTTTTGGCCGAAATTTTGACCCCCTCCGATCTTCTTGAAACTCTGGATTCTGACAGAGGGCCACGAGACTTCGACCAGCGCGCAAAAATGGAGGCTCTAGACCCTTCCAGAGCCGATATATCGGATGTCAAAGTTTTGACCTGAAAAAAAACATAAGGGGTAACACTGTCGTTTTTGGCCGAAATTTTGACCCCCTCCGATCTTCTTGAAACTCTGGATTCTGACAGAGGGCCACGAGACTTCGACCAGCGTGCAAAAATGGAGGCTCTAGACCCTTCCAGAGCCGAGATATCGGATGTCAAAGTTTTGACCTGAAAAAAAAAACATAAGGGGTAACACTGTCGTTTTTGGCCGAAATTTTGACCCCCTCCGATCTTCTTGAAACTCTGGATTCTGACAGAGGGCCACGAGACTTCGACCAGCGCGCAAAAATGGAGGCTCTAGACCCTTCCAGAGCCGAGATATCGGATGTCAAAGTTTTGACCTGAAAAAAAAACATAAGGGGTAATACTGTCGTTTTTGGCCGAAATTTTGACCCCCTCTGATCTTCTTGAAACTCTGGATTCTGACAGAGGGCCACGAGACTTCGACCAGCGCGCAAAAATGGAGGCTCTAGACCCTTCCAGAGCCGAGATATCGGATGTCAAAGTTTTGACCTGAAAAAAAAACATAAGGGGTAACACTGTCATTTTTTTTTTTTGGCTGAAATTTTGAGCTTCGATATCTCGGCTCTGGAAGGGTCTAGAGCCTCCATTTTTGCGCGCTGGTCGATGTCTCGTGGCCCTCTGTCAGAATCCAGAGTTTCAAGAAGATCGGAGGGGGTCAAAATTTCGGCCAAAAACGACAGTGTTACCCCTTATGTTTTTTTTCGGGTCGAAACTTTGACATCCGATATCTCGGCTCTGGAAGGGTCTAGAGCCTCCATTTTTGCGCGCTGGTCGAAGTCTCGTGACCCTCTGTCAGAATCCAGAGTTTCAAGAAGATCGGAGGGGGTCAAAATTTCGGCCAAAAACGACAGTGTTACCCCTTATGTTTTTTTTTCAGGTCAAAACTTTGACATCCGATATCTCGGCTCTGGAAGGGTCTAGAGCCTCCATTTTTGCGCGCTGGTCGAAGTCTCGTGGCCCTCTGTCAGAATCCAGAGTTTCAAGAAGATCGGAGGGGGTCAAAATTTCGGCCAAAAACGACAGTGTTACCCCTTATGTTTTTTTTTTCAGGTCAAAACTTTGACATCCGATATCTCGGCTCTGGAAGGGTCTAGAGCCTCCATTTTTGCGCGCTGGTCGAAGTCTCGTGGCCCTCTGTCAGAATCCAGAGTTTCAAGAAGATCGGAGGGGGTCAAAATTTCGGCCAAAAACGACAGTGTTACCCCTTATGTTTTTTTTTTCAGGGCAAAACTTTGACATCCGATATCTCGGCTCTGGAAGGGTCTAGAGCCTCCATTTTTGCGCGCTGGTCGAAGTCTCGTGGCCCTCTGTCAGAATCCAGAGTTTCAAGAAGATCGGAGGGGGTCAAAATTTCGGCCAAAAACGACAGTGTTACCCCTTATGTTTTTTTTTTCAGGTCAAAACTTTGACATCCGATATCTCGGCTCTGGAAGGGTCTAGAGCCTCCATTTTTGCGCGCTGGTCGAAGTCTCGTGGCCCTCTGTCAGAATCCAGAGTTTCAAGAAGATCAGAGGGGGTCAAAATTTCTGCCAAAAACGACAGTGTAACCCCTTATGGGTTTTTTTTCAGCTCAAAACTTTGACATCCGATATCTCGGCTCTGGAAGGGTCTAGAGCCTCCATTTTTGCGCGCTGGTCGAAGTCTCGTGGCCCTCTGTCAGAATCCAGAGTTTCAAGAAGATCGGAGGGGGTCAAAATTTCGGCCAAAAACGACAGTGTTACCCCTTATGTTTTTTTTTTCAGGTCAAAACTTTGACATCCGATATCTCGGCTCTGGAAGGGTCTAGAGCCTCCATTTTTGCGCGCTGGTCGAAGTCTCGTGGCCCTCTGTCAGAATCCAGAGTTTCAAGAAGATCGGAGGGGGTCAAAATTTCGGCCAAAAACGACAGTGTTACCCCTTATGTTTTTTTTTCAGGTCAAAACTTTGACATCCGATATCTCGGCTCTGGAAGGGTCTAGAGCCTCCATTTTTGCGCGCTGGTCGAAGTCTCGTGGCCCTCTGTCAGAATCCAGAGTTTCAAGAAGATCAGAGGGGGTCAAAATTTCGGCCAAAAACGACAGTGTTACCCCTTATGTTTTTTTTTCAGGTCAAAACTTTGACATCCGATATCTCGGCTCTGGAAGGGTCTAGAGCCTCCATTTTTGCGCGCTGGTCGAAGTCTCGTGGCCCTCTGTCAGAATCCAGAGTTTCAAGAAGATCGGAGGGGGTCAAAATTTCGGCCAAAAACGACAGTGTTACCCCTTATGTTTTTTTTTTCAGGTCAAAACTTTGACATCCGATATCTCGGCTCTGGAAGGGTCTAGAGCCTCCATTTTTGCACGCTGGTCGAAGTCTCGTGGCCCTCTGTCAGAATCCAGAGTTTCAAGAAGATCGGAGGGGGTCAAAATTTCGGCCAAAAACTACAGTGTTACCCCTTATGTTTTTTTTTCAGGTCAAAACTTTGACCTTCGATATCTCGGCTCTGGAAGGGTCTAGAGCCTCCATTTTTGCGCGCTGGTCGATGTCTCTTGGCCCTCTGTCAGAATCCAGAGTTTCAAGAAGATCGGAGGGGGTCAAAAATTCGGCGAAAAACGACAGTGTTACCCCTTATGTTTTTTTTTCAGGTCAAAACTTTGACATCCGATATCTCGGCTCTGGAAGGGTCTAGAGCCTCCATTTTTGCGCGCTGGTCGAAGTCTCGTGGCCCTCTGTCAGAATCCAGAGTTTCAAGAAGATCGGAGGGGGTCAAAATTTCGGCGAAAAACGACAGTGTTACCCCTTATGTTTTTTTTTTTCAGGTCAAAACTTTGACATCCGATATCTCGGCTCTGGAAGGGTCTAGAGCCTCCATTTTTGCGCGCTGGTCGAAGTCTCGTGGCCCTCTGTCAGAATCCAGAGTTTCAAGAAGATCGGAGGATCAAAATTTCAGCCCAAAAAAAAAAAAACGACAGTGTTACCCCTTATGTTTTTTTTTCTGGTCCAAATTTTGACCTTCGATATCTCGGCTCTGGAAGGGTCTAGAGCCTCCATTTTTGCGCGCTGGTTGAAGTCTCGTGGCCCTCTGTCAGAATCCAGAGTTTCAAGAAGATCGGAGGGGGTCAAAATTTGGACCTGAAAAAAAAAACATAAGGGGTAACACTGTCATTTTTTTTTGGCCGAAATTTTGACCCCCTCCGATCTTCTTGAAACTCTGGATTCTGACAGAGGGCCACGAGACTTCGACCAGCGTGCAAAAATGGAGGCTCTAGACCCTTCCAGAGCCGAGATATCGGATGTCAAAGTTTTGACCTGAAAAAAAAACATAAGGGGTAACAGTGTCGTTTTTGGCCGAAATTTTGACCCCCTCCAATCTTCTTGAAACTCTGGATTCTGACAGAGGGCCACGAGACTTCGACCAGCGCGCAAAAATGGAGGCTCTAGACCCTTCCAGAGCCGAGATATCGGATGTCAAAGTTTTGACCTGAAAAAAAAAACATAAGGGGTAACACTGTCGTTTTTGGCCGAAATTTTGACCCCCTCCGATCTTCTTGAAACTCTGGATTCTGACAGAGGGCCACGAGACTTCGACCAGCGCGCAAAAATGGAGGCTCTAGACCCTTCCAGAGCCGAGATATCGGATGTCAAAGTTTTGACCCGACAAAAAAAACATAAGGGGTAACACTGTCGTTTTTGGCCGAAATTTTGACCCCCTCCGATCTTCTTGAAACTCTGGATTCTGACTGAGGGCCACGAGACTTCGACCAGCGCGCAAAAATGGAGGCTCTAGACCCTTCCAGAGCCGAGATATCGGATGTCAAAGTTTTGACCTGAAAAAAAAACATAAGGGGTAACACTGTCGTTTTTGGCCGAAATTTTGACCCCCTCCGATCTTCTTGAAACTCTGGATTCTGACAGAGGGCCACGAGACTTCGACCAGCGCGCAAAAATGGAGGCTCTAGACCCTTCCAGAGCCGAGATATCGGATGTCAAAGTTTTGACCTGAAAAAAAAAACATAAGGGGTAACACTGTCGTTTTTGGCCGAAATTTTGACCCCCTCCGATCTTCTTGAAACTCTGGATTCTGACAGAGGGCCACGAGACTTCGACCAGCGCGCAAAAATGGAGGCTCTAGACCCTTCCAGAGCCGAGATATCGGATGTCAAAGTTTTGACCTGAAAAAAAAAACATAAGGGGTAACACTGTCGTTTTTGGCCGAAATTTTGACCCCCTCCGATCTTCTTGAAACTCTGGATTCTGACAGAGGGCCACGAGACTTCGACCAGCGTGCAAAAATGGAGGCTCTAGACCCTTCCAGAGCTGAGATATCGGATGTCAAAGTTTTGACCTGAAAAAAAAACATAAGGGGTAACACTGTCGTTTTTGGCCGAAATTTTGACCCCCTCCGATCTTCTTGAAACTCTGGATTCTGACAGAGGGCCACGAGACTTCGACCAGCGCGCAAAAATGGAGGCTCTAGACCCTTCCAGAGCCGATATATCGGATGTCAAAGTTTTGACCTGAAAAAAAAACATAAGGGGTAACACTGTCGTTTTTGGCCGAAATTTTGACCCCCTCTGATCTTCTTGAAACTCTGGATTCTGACAGAGGGCCACGAGACTTCGACCAGCGCGCAAAAATGGAGGCTCTAGACCCTTCCAGAGCCGAGATATCGGATGTCAAAGTTTTGACCTGAAAAAAAAACATAAGGGGTAACACTGTCGTTTTTGGCCGAAATTTTGACCCCCTCCGATCTTCTTGAAACTCTGGATTCTGACAGAGGGCCACGAGACTTCGACCAGCGCGCAAAAATGGAGGCTCTAGACCCTTCCAGAGCCGAGATATCGGATGTCAAAGTTTTGACCTGAAAAAAAAAACATAAGGGGTAACACTGTCGTTTTTGGCCGAAATTTTGACCCCCTCCGATCTTCTTGAAACTCTGGATTCTGACAGAGGGCCACGAGACTTCGACCAGCGCGCAAAAATGGAGGCTCTAGACCCCTCCAGAGCCGAGATATCGGATGTCAAAGTTTTGACCTGAAAAAAAAAACATAAGGGGTAACACTGTCGTTTTTGGCCGAAATTTTGACCCCCTCCGATCTTCTTGAAACTCTGGATTCTGACAGAGGGCCACGAGACTTCGACCAGCGCGCAAAAATGGAGGCTCTAGACCCCTCCAGAGCCGAGATATCGGATGTCAAAGTTTTGACCTGAAAAAAAAAACATAAGGGGTAACACTGTCGTTTTTGGCCGAAATTTTGACCCCCTCCGATCTTCTTGAAACTCTGGATTCTGACAGAGGGCCATGAGACTTCAACCAGCGCGCAAAAATGGAGGCTCTAGACCCTTCCAGAGCCGAGATATCGGATGTCAAAATTTTGACCTGAAAAAAAAACATAAGGGGTAACACTGTCGTTTTTGGCCGAAATTTTGACCCCCTCCGATCTTCTTGAAACTCTGGATTCTGACAGAGGGCCACGAGACTTCAACCAGCGCGCAAAAATGGAGGCTCTAGACCCTTCCAGAGCCGAGATATCGGATGTCAAAGTTTTGACCTGAAAAAAAAAACATAAGGGGTAACACTGTCGTTTTTGGCCGAAATTTTGACCCCCTCCGATCTTCTTGAAACTCTGGATTCTGACAGAGGGCCACGAGACTTCGACCAGCGCGCAAAAATGGAGGCTCTAGACCCTTCCAGAGCCGAGATATCGGATGTCAAAGTTTTGACCCGACAAAAAAAACATAAGGGGTAACACTGTCGTTTTTGGCCGAAATTTTGACCCCCTCCGATCTTCTTGAAACTCTGGATTCTGACTGAGGGCCACGAGACTTCGACCAGCGCGCAAAAATGGAGGCTCTAGACCCTTCCAGAGCCGAGATATCGGATGTCAAAGTTTTGACCTGAAAAAAAAACATAAGGGGTAACACTGTCGTTTTTGGCCGAAATTTTGACCCCCTCCGATCTTCTTGAAACTCTGGATTCTGACAGAGGGCCACGAGACTTCGACCAGCGCGCAAAAATGGAGGCTCTAGACCCTTCCAGAGCCGAGATATCGGATGTCAAAGTTTTGACCTGAAAAAAAAACATAAGGGGTAACACTGTCGTTTTTGGCCGAAATTTTGACCCCCTCCGATCGTCTTGAAACTCTGGATTCTGACAGAGGGCCACGAGACTTCGACCAGCGCGCAAAAATGGAGGCTCTAGACCCTTCCAGAGCCGAGATATCGGATGTCAAAGTTTTGACCTGAAAAAAAAAACATAAGGGGTAACACTGTCGTTTTTGGCCGAAATTTTGACCCCCTCCGATCTTCTTGAAACTCTGGATTCTGACAGAGGGCCACGAGACTTCGACCAGCGTGCAAAAATGGAGGCTCTAGACCCTTCCAGAGCCGAGATATCGGATGTCAAAGTTTTGACCCGAAAAAAAAACATAAGGGGTAACACTGTCGTTTTTGGCCGAAATTTTGACCCCCTCCGATCTTCTTGAAACTCTGGATTCTGACAGAGGGCCACGAGACTTCGACCAGCGCGCAAAAATGGAGGCTCTAAACCCTTCCAGAGCCGATATATCGGATGTCAAAGTTTTGACCTGAAAAAAAAACATAAGGGGTAACACTGTCGTTTTTGGCCGAAATTTTGACCCCCTCCGATCTTCTTGAAACTCTGGATTCTGACAGAGGGCCACGAGACTTCGACCAGCGTGCAAAAATGGAGGCTCTAGACCCTTCCAGAGCCGAGATATCGGATGTCAAAGTTTTGACCTGAAAAAAAAAACATAAGGGGTAACACTGTCGTTTTTGGCCGAAATTTTGACCCCCTCCGATCTTCTTGAAACTCTGGATTCTGACAGAGGGCCACGAGACTTCGACCAGCGCGCAAAAATGGAGGCTCTAGACCCTTCCAGAGCCGAGATATCGGATGTCAAAGTTTTGACCTGAAAAAAAACATAAGGGGTAACACTGTCGTTTTTGGCCGAAATTTTGACCCCCTCTGATCTTCTTGAAACTCTGGATTCTGACAGAGGGCCACGAGACTTCGACCAGCGCGCAAAAATGGAGGCTCTAGACCCTTCCAGAGCCGAGATATCGGATGTCAAAGTTTTGACCTGAAAAAAAAACATAAGGGGTAACACTGAAATTTTTTTTTTTGGCTGAAATTTTGAGCTTCGATATCTCGGCTCTGGAAGGGTCTAGAGCCTCCATTTTTGCGCGCTGGTCGATGTCTCGTGGCCCTCTGTCAGAATCCAGAGTTTCAAGAAGATCGGAGGGGGTCAAAATTTCGGCCAAAAACGACAGTGTTACCCCTTATGTTTTTTTTTCAGGTCAAAACTTTGACATCCGATATCTCGGCTCTGGAAGGGTCTAGAGCCTCCATTTTTGCGCGCTGGTCGAAGTCTCGTGGCCCTCTGTCAGAATCCAGAGTTTCAAGAAGATCGGAGGGGGTCAAAATTTCGGCCAAAAACGACAGTGTTACCCCTTATGTTTTTTTTTTCTGGTCCAAATTTTGACCTTCGATATCTCGGCTCTGGAAGGGTCTAGAGCCTCCATTTTTGCGCGCTGGTTGAAGTCTCGTGGCCCTCTGTCAGAATCCAGAGTTTCAAGAAGATCGGAGGGGGTCAAAATTTGGACCTGAAAAAAAAACATAAGGGGTAACACTGTCATTTTTTTTTGGCCGAAATTTTGACCCCCTCCGATCTTCTTGAAACTCTGGATTCTGACAGAGGGCCACGAGACTTCGACCAGCGCGCAAAAATGGAGGCTCTAGACCCTTCCAGAGCCGAGATATCGGATGTCAAAGTTTTGACCTGAAAAAAAAAAACATAAGGGGTAACACTGTCGTTTTTGGCCGAAATTTTGACCCCCTCCGATCTTCTTGAAACTCTGGATTCTGACAGAGGGCCACGAGACTTCGACCAGCGCGCAAAAATGGAGGCTCTAGACCCTTCCAGAGCCGATATATCGGATGTCAAAGTTTTGACCTGAAAAAAAAACATAAGGGGTAACACTGTCGTTTTTGGCCGAAATTTTGACCCCCTCCGATCTTCTTGAAACTCTGGATTCTGACAGAGGGCCACGAGACTTCGACCAGCGCGCAAAAATGGAGGCTCTAGACCCTTCCAGAGCCGAGATATCGGATGTCAAAGTTTTGACCCGACAAAAAAAACATAAGGGGTAACACTGTCGTTTTTGGCCGAAATTTTGACCCCCTCCGATCTTCTTGAAACTCTGGATTCTGACTGAGGGCCACGAGACTTCGACCAGCGCGCAAAAATGGAGGCTCTAGACCCTTCCAGAGCCGAGATATCGGATGTCAAAGTTTTGACCTGAAAAAAAAACATAAGGGGTAACACTGTCGTTTTTGGCCGAAATTTTGACCCCCTCCGATCTTCTTGAAACTCTGGATTCTGACAGAGGGCCACGAGACTTCGACCAGCGCGCAAAAATGGAGGCTCTAGACCCTTCCAGAGCCGAGATATCGGATGTCAAAGTTTTGACCTGAAAAAAAAACATAAGGGGTAACACTGTCGTTTTTGGCCGAAATTTTGACCCCCTCCGATCGTCTTGAAACTCTGGATTCTGACAGAGGGCCACGAGACTTCGACCAGCGCGCAAAAATGGAGGCTCTAGACCCTTCCAGAGCCGAGATATCGGATGTCAAAGTTTTGACCTGAAAAAAAAAAACATAAGGGGTAACACTGTCGTTTTTGGCCGAAATTTTGACCCCCTCCGATCTTCTTGAAACTCTGGATTCTGACAGAGGGCCACGAGACTTCGACCAGCGTGCAAAAATGGAGGCTCTAGACCCTTCCAGAGCCGAGATATCGGATGTCAAAGTTTTGACCCGAAAAAAAAAACATAAGGGGTAACACTGTCGTTTTTGGCCGAAATTTTGACCCCCTCCGATCTTCTTGAAACTCTGGATTCTGACAGAGGGCCACGAGACTTCGACCAGCGCGCAAAAATGGAGGCTCTAAACCCTTCCAGAGCCGATATATCGGATGTCAAAGTTTTGACCTGAAAAAAAAAACATAAGGGGTAACACTGTCGTTTTTGGCCGAAATTTTGACCCCCTCCGATCTTCTTGAAACTCTGGATTCTGACAGAGGGCCACGAGACTTCGACCAGCGTGCAAAAATGGAGGCTCTAGACCCTTCCAGAGCCGAGATATCGGATGTCAAAGTTTTGACCTGAAAAAAAAAACATAAGGGGTAACACTGTCGTTTTTGGCCGAAATTTTGACCCCCTCCGATCTTCTTGAAACTCTGGATTCTGACAGAGGGCCACGAGACTTCGACCAGCGCGCAAAAATGGAGGCTCTAGACCCTTCCAGAGCCGAGATATCGGATGTCAAAGTTTTGACCCGACAAAAAAAACATAAGGGGTAACACTGTCGTTTTTGGCCGAAATTTTGACCCCCTCCGATCTTCTTGAAACTCTGGATTCTGACTGAGGGCCACGAGACTTCGACCAGCGCGCAAAAATGGAGGCTCTAGACCCTTCCAGAGCCGAGATATCGGATGTCAAAGTTTTGACCTGAAAAAAAAACATAAGGGGTAACACTGTCGTTTTTGGCCGAAATTTTGACCCCCTCCGATCTTCTTGAAACTCTGGATTCTGACAGAGGGCCACGAGACTTCGACCAGCGCGCAAAAATGGAGGCTCTAGACCCTTCCAGAGCCGAGATATCGGATGTCAAAGTTTTGACCTAAAAAAAAAACATAAGGGGTAACACTGTCATTTTTGGCCGAAATTTTGACCCCCTCCGATCTTCTTGAAACTCTGGATTCTGACAGAGGGCCACGAGACTTCGACCAGCGCGCAAAAATGGAGGCTCTAGACCCTTCCAGAGCCGAGATATCGGATGTCAAAGTTTTGACCTGAAAAAAAAAACATAAGGGGTAACACTGTCGTTTTTGGCCGAAATTTTGACCCCCTCCGATCTTCTTGAAACTCTGGATTCTGACAGAGGGCCACGAGACTTCGACCAGCGTGCAAAAATGGAGGCTCTAGACCCTTCCAGAGCCGAGATATCGGATGTCAAAGTTTTGACCCGAAAAAAAAAACATAAGGGGTAACACTGTCGTTTTTGGCCGAAATTTTGACCCCCTCCGATCTTCTTGAAACTCTGGATTCTGACAGAGGGCCACGAGACTTCGACCAGCGCGCAAAAATGGAGGCTCTAGACCCTTCCAGAGCCGATATATCGGATGTCAAAGTTTTGACCTGAAAAAAAAACATAAGGGGTAACACTGTCGTTTTTGGCCGAAATTTTGACCCCCTCCGATCTTCTTGAAACTCTGGATTCTGACAGAGGGCCACGAGACTTCGACCAGCGTGCAAAAATGGAGGCTCTAGACCCTTCCAGAGCCGAGATATCGGATGTCAAAGTTTTGACCTGAAAAAAAAAACATAAGGGGTAACACTGTCGTTTTTGGCCGAAATTTTGACCCCCTCCGATCTTCTTGAAACTCTGGATTCTGACAGAGGGCCACGAGACTTCGACCAGCGCGCAAAAATGGAGGCTCTAGACCCTTCCAGAGCCGAGATATCGGATGTCAAAGTTTTGACCTGAAAAAAAAAACATAAGGGGTAACACTGTCGTTTTTGGCCGAAATTTTGACCCCCTCTGATCTTCTTGAAACTCTGGATTCTGACAGAGGGCCACGAGACTTCAACCAGCGCGCAAAAATGGAGGCTCTAGACCCTTCCAGAGCCGAGATATCGGATGTCAAAGTTTTGACCTGAAAAAAAAACATAAGGGGTAACACTGTCATTTTTTTTTTTGGCTGAAATTTTGAGCTTCGATATCTCGGCTCTGGAAGGGTCTAGAGCCTCCATTTTTGCGCGCTGGTCGATGTCTCGTAGCCCTCTGTCAGAATCCAGAGTTTCAAGGAGATCGGAGGGGGTCAAAATTTCGGCCAAAAACGACAGTGTTACCCCTTATGTTTTTTTTTTTCAGGTCAAAACTTTGACATCCGATATCTCGGCTCTGGAAGGGTCTAGAGCCTCCATTTTTGCGCGCTGGTCGAAGTCTCGTGGCCCTCTGTCAGAATCCAGAGTTTCAAGAAGATCGGAGGGGGTCAAAATTTCGGCCAAAAACGACAGTGTTACCCCTTATGTTTTTTTTTTCTGGTCCAAATTTTGACCTTCGATATCTCGGCTCTGGAAGGGTCTAGAGCCTCCATTTTTGCGCGCTGGTTGAAGTCTCGTGGCCCTCTGTCAGAATCCAGAGTTTCAAGAAGATCGGAGGGGGTCAAAATTTGGACCTGAAAAAAAAACATAAGGGGTAACACTGTCATTTTTTTTTGGCCGAAATTTTGACCCCCTCCGATCTTCTTGAAACTCTGGATTCTGACAGAGGGCCACGAGACTTCGACCAGCGTGCAAAAATGGAGGCTCTAGACCCTTCCAGAGCCGAGATATCGGATGTCAAAGTTTTGACCTGAAAAAAAAACATAAGGGGTAACACTGTCGTTTTTGGCCGAAATTTTGACCCCCTCCGATCTTCTTGAAACTCTGGATTCAGACAGAGGGCCACGAGACTTCGACCAGCGCGCAAAAATGGAGGCTCTAGACCCTTCCAGAGCCGAGATATCGGATGTCAAAGTTTTGACCTGAAAAAAAAAACATAAGGGGTAACACTGTCGTTTTTGGCCGAAATTTTGACCCCCTCCGATCTTCTTGAAACTCTGGATTCTGACAGAGGGCCACGAGACTTCGACCAGCGCGCAAAAATGGAGGCTCTAGACCCTTCCAGAGCCGATATATCGGATGTCAAAGTTTTGACCTGAAAAAAAAACATAAGGGGTAACACTGTCGTTTTTGGCCGAAATTTTGACCCCCTCCGATCTTCTTGAAACTCTGGATTCTGACAGAGGGCCACGAGACTTCGACCAGCGTGCAAAAATGGAGGCTCTAGACCCTTCCAGAGCCGAGATATCGGATGTCAAAGTTTTGACCTGAAAAAAAAAACATAAGGGGTAACACTGTCGTTTTTGGCCGAAATTTTGACCCCCTCCGATCTTCTTGAAACTCTGGATTCTGACAGAGGGCCACGAGACTTCGACCAGCGCGCAAAAATGGAGGCTCTAGACCCTTCCAGAGCCGAGATATCGGATGTCAAAGTTTTGACCTGAAAAAAAAACATAAGGGGTAACACTGTCGTTTTTGGCCGAAATTTTGACCCCCTCTGATCTTCTTGAAACTCTGGATTCTGACAGAGGGCCACGAGACTTCGACCAGCGCGCAAAAATGGAGGCTCTAGACCCTTCCAGAGCCGAGATATCGGATGTCAATGTTTTGACCTGAAAAAAAAACATAAGGGGTAACACTGTCGTTTTTGGCCGAAATTTTGACCCCCTCCGATCTTCTTGAAACTCTGGATTCTGACAGAGGGCCACGAGACTTCGACCAGCGCGCAAAAATGGAGGCTCTAGACCCTTCCAGAGCCGAGATATCGGATGTCAAAGTTTTGACCCGAAAAAAAAAACATAAGGGGTAACACTGTCGTTTTTGGCCGAAATTTTGACCCCCTCCGATCTTCTTGAAACTCTGGATTCTGACAGAGGGCCACGAGACTTCGACCAGCGCGCAAAAATGAAGGCTCTAGACCCCTCCAGAGCCGAGATATCGGATGTCAAAGTTTTGACCTGAAAAAAAAAACATAAGGGGTAACACTGTCGTTTTTGGCAGAAATTTTGACCCCCTCCGATCTTCTTGAAACTCTGGATTCTGACAGAGGGCCACGAGACTTCGACCAGCGCGCAAAAATGGAGGCTCTAGACCCCTCCAGAGCCGAGATATCGGATGTCAAAGTTTTGACCTGAAAAAAAAAACATAAGGGGTAACACTGTCGTTTTTGGCCGAAATTTTGACCCCCTCCGATCTTCTTGAAACTCTGGATTCTGACAGAGGGCCATGAGACTTCAACCAGCGCGCAAAAATGGAGGCTCTAGACCCTTCCAGAGCCGAGATATCGGATGTCAAAGTTTTGACCTGAAAAAAAAACATAAGGGGTAACACTGTCGTTTTTGGCCGAAATTTTGACCCCCTCCGATCTTCTTGAAACTCTGGATTCTGACAGAGGGCCACGAGACTTCAACCAGCGCGCAAAAATGGAGGCTCTAGACCCTTCCAGAGCCGAGATATCGGATGTCAATGTTTTGACCTGAAAAAAAAAACATAAGGGGTAACACTGTCGTTTTTGGCCGAAATTTTGACCCCCTCCGATCTTCTTGAAACTCTGGATTCTGACAGAGGGCCACGAGACTTCGACCAGCGCGCAAAAATGGAGGCTCTAGACCCTTCCAGAGCCGAGATATCGGATGTCAAAGTTTTGACCCGACAAAAAAAACATAAGGGGTAACACTGTCGTTTTTGGCCGAAATTTTGACCCCCTCCGATCTTCTTGAAACTCTGGATTCTGACTGAGGGCCACGAGACTTCGACCAGCGCGCAAAAATGGAGGCTCTAGACCCTTCCAGAGCCGAGATATCGGATGTCAAAGTTTTGACCTGAAAAAAAAACATAAGGGGTAACACTGTCGTTTTTGGCCGAAATTTTGACCCCCTCCGATCTTCTTGAAACTCTGGATTCTGACAGAGGGCCACGAGACTTCGACCAGCGCGCAAAAATGGAGGCTCTAGACCCTTCCAGAGCCGAGATATCGGATGTCAAAGTTTTGACCTGAAAAAAAAACATAAGGGGTAACACTGTCGTTTTTGGCCAAAATTTTGACCCCCTCCGATCTTCTTGAAACTCTGGATTCTGACAGAGGGCCACGAGACTTCGACCAGCGCGCAAAAATGGAGGCTCTAGACCCTTCCAGAGCCGAGATATCGGATGTCAAAGTTTTGACCTGAAAAAAAAAACATAAGGGGTAACACTGTCGTTTTTGGCCGAAATTTTGACCCCCTCCGATCTTCTTGAAACTCTGGATTCTGACAGAGGGCCACGAGACTTCGACCAGCGTGCAAAAATGGAGGCTCTAGACCCTTCCAGAGCCGAGATATCGGATGTCAAAGTGTTGACCCGAAAAAAAAACATAAGGGGTAACACTGTCGTTTTTGGCCGAAATTTTGACCCCCTCCGATCTTCTTGAAACTCTGGATTCTGACAGAGGGCCACGAGACTTCGACCAGCGCGCAAAAATGGAGGCTCTAGACCCTTCCAGAGCCGAGATATCGGATGTCAAAGTTTTGACCTGAAAAAAAAACATAAGGGGTAACACTGTCGTTTTTGGCCGAAATTTTGACCCCCTCCGATCTTCTTGAAACTCTGGATTCTGACAGAGGGCCACGAGACTTCGACCAGCGTGCAAAAATGGAGGCTCTAGACCCTTCCAGAGCCGAGATATCGGATGTCAAAGTTTTGACCTGAAAAAAAAACATAAGGGGTAACACTGTCGTTTTTGGCCGAAATTTTGACCCCCTCCGATCTTCTTGAAACTCTGGATTCTGACAGAGGGCCACGAGACTTCGACCAGCGCGCAAAAATGGAGGCTCTAGACCCTTCCAGAGCCGAGATATCGGATGTCAAAGTTTTGACCTGAAAAAAAAACATAAGGGGTAACACTGTCGTTTTTGGCCGAAATTTTGACCCCCTCTGATCTTCTTGAAACTCTGGATTCTGACAGAGGGCCACGAGACTTCGACCAGCGCGCAAAAATGGAGGCTCTAGACCCTTCCAGAGCCGAGATATCGGATGTCAAAGTTTTGACCTGAAAAAAAAACATAAGGGGTAACACTGTCGTTTTTGGCCGAAATTTTGACCCCCTCCGATCTTCTTGAAACTCTGGATTCTGACAGAGGGCCACGAGACTTCGACCAGCGCGCAAAAATGGAGGCTCTAGACCCTTCCAGAGCCGAGATATCGGATGTCAAAGTTTTGACCCGAAAAAAAAAAACATAAGGGGTAACACTGTCGTTTTTGGCCGAAATTTTGACCCCCTCCGATCTTCTTGAAACTCTGGATTCTGACAGAGGGCCACGAGACTTCGACCAGCGCGCAAAAATGGAGGCTCTAGACCCCTCCAGAGCCGAGATATCGGATGTCAAAGTTTTGACCTGAAAAAAAAAACATAAGGGGTAACACTGTCGTTTTTGGCCGAAATTTTGACCCCCTCCGATCTTCTTGAAACTCTGGATTCTGACAGAGGGCCACGAGACTTCGACCAGCGCGCAAAAATGGAGGCTCTAGACCCTTCCAGAGCCGAGATATCGGATGTCAAAGTTTTGACCCGAAAAAAAAAACATAAGGGGTAACACTGTCGTTTTTGGCCGAAATTTTGACCCCCTCCGATCTTCTTGAAACTCTGGATTCTGACTGAGGGCCACGAGACTTCGACCAGCGCGCAAAAATGGAGGCTCTAGACCCTTCCAGAGCCGAGATATCGGATGTCAAAGTTTTGACCTGAAAAAAAACATAAGGGGTAACACTGTTTGTTTTTGGCCGAAATTTTGACCCCCTCCGATCTTCTTGAAACTCTGGATTCTGACAGAGGGCCACGAGACTTCGACCAGCGTGCAAAAATGGAGGCTCTAGACCCTTCCAGAGCCGAGATATCGGATGTCAAAGTTTTGACCTGAAAAAAAAACATAAGGGGTAACACTGTCGTTTTTGGCCGAAATTTTGACCCCCTCCGATCTTCTTGAAACTCTGGATTCTGACAGAGGGCCACGAGACTTCGACCAGCGCGCAAAAATGGAGGCTCTAGACCCTTCCAGAGCCGAGATATCGGATGTCAAAGTTTTGACCTGAAAAAAAAAACATAAGGGGTAACACTGTCGTTTTTGGCCGAAATTTTGACCCCCTCCGATCTTCTTGAAACTCTGGATTCTGACAGAGGGCCACGAGACTTCGACCAGCGCGCAAAAATGGAGGCTCTAGACCCTTCCAGAGCTGAGATATCGGATGTCAAAGTTTTGACCCGAAAAAAACACATAAGGGGTAACACTGTCATTTTTGGCCGAAATTTTGACCCCCTCCGATCTTCTTGAAACTTTGGATTCTGACAGAGGGCCACGAGACTTCGACCAGCGCGCAAAAATGGAGGCTCTAGACCCCTCCAGAGCCGAGATATCGGATGTCAAAGTTTTGACCTAAAAAAAAAACATAAGGGGTAACACTGTCGTTTTTGGCCGAAATTTTGACCCCCTCCGATCTTCTTGAAACTCTGGATTCTGACAGAGGGCCACGAGACTTCGACCAGCGCGCAAAAATGGAGGCTCTAGACCCCTCCAGAGCCGAGATATCGGATGTCAAAGTTTTGACCTGAAAAAAAACATAAGGGGTAACACTGTCGTTTTTGGCCGAAATTTTGACCCCCTCTGATCTTCTTGAAACTCTGGATTCTGACAGAGGGCCATGAGACTTCAACCAGCGCGCAAAAATGGAGGCTCTAGACCCTTCCAGAGCCGAGATATCGGATGTCAAAGTTTTGACCTGAAAAAAAAACATAAGGGGTAACACTGTCGTTTTTGGCCGAAATTTTGACCCCCCCCTCCGATCTTCTTGAAACTCTGGATTCTGACAGAGGGCCACGAGACTTCGACCAGCGCGCAAAAATGGAGGCTCTAGACCCTTCCAGAGCCGAGATATCGGATGTCAAAGTTTTGACCTGAAAAAAAAACATAAGGGGTAACACTGTCGTTTTTGGCCGAAATTTTGACCCCCTCCGATCTTCTTGAAACTCTGGATTCTGACAGAGGGCCACGAGACTTCGACCAGCGCGCAAAAATGGAGGCTCTAGACCCTTCCAGAGCCGAGATATCGGATGTCAAAGTTTTGACCTGAAAAAAAAACATAAGGGGTAACACTGTCGTTTTTGGCCGAAATTTTGACCCCCTCCGATCTTCTTGAAACTCTGGATTCTGACAGAGGGCCACGAGACTTCGACCAGCGCGCAAAAATGGAGGCTCTAGACCCTTCCAGAGCCGAGATATCGGATGTCAAAGTTTTGACCTGAAAAAAAAACATAAGGGGTAACACTGTCGTTTTTGGCCGAAATTTTGACCCCCTCCGATCTTCTTGAAACTCTGGATTCTGACAGAGGGCCACGAGACTTCGACCAGCGCGCAAAAATGGAGGCTCTAGACCCTTCCAGAGCCGAGATATCGGATGTCAAAGTTTTGACCTGAAAAAAAAACATAAGGGGTAACACTGTCGTTTTTGGCCGAAATTTTGACCCCCTCCGATCTTCTTGAAACTCTGGATTCTGACAGAGGGCCACGAGACTTCGACCAGCGCGCAAAAATGGAGGCTCTAGACCCTTCCAGAGCCGAGATATCGGATGTCAAAGTTTTGACCTGAAAAAAAAACATAAGGGGTAACACTGTCGTTTTTGGCCGAAATTTTGACCCCCTCCGATCTTCTTGAAACTCTGGATTCTGACAGAGGGCCACGAGACTTCGACCAGCGCGCAAAAATGGAGGCTCTAGACCCTTCCAGAGCCGAGATATCGGATGTCAAAGTTTTGACCTGAAAAAAAAACATAAGGGGTAACACTGTCGTTTTTGGCCGAAATTTTGACCCCCTCCGATCTTCTTGAAACTCTGGATTCTGACAGAGGGCCACGAGACTTCGACCAGCGCGCAAAAATGGAGGCTCTAGACCCTTCCAGAGCCGAGATATCGGATGTCAAAGTTTTGACCTGAAAAAAAAACATAAGGGGTAACACTGTCGTTTTTGGCCGAAATTTTGACCCCCTCCGATCTTCTTGAAACTCTGGATTCTGACAGAGGGCCACGAGACTTCGACCAGCGCGCAAAAATGGAGGCTCTAGACCCTTCCAGAGCCGAGATATCGGATGTCAAAGTTTTGACCTGAAAAAAAAACATAAGGGGTAACACTGTCGTTTTTGGCCGAAATTTTGACCCCCTCCGATCTTCTTGAAACTCTGGATTCTGACAGAGGGCCACGAGACTTCGACCAGCGCGCAAAAATGGAGGCTCTAGACCCTTCCAGAGCCGAGATATCGGATGTCAAAGTTTTGACCTGAAAAAAAAACATAAGGGGTAACACTGTCGTTTTTGGCCGAAATTTTGACCCCCTCCGATCTTCTTGAAACTCTGGATTCTGACAGAGGGCCACGAGACTTCGACCAGCGCGCAAAAATGGAGGCTCTAGACCCTTCCAGAGCCGAGATATCGGATGTCAAAGTTTTGACCTGAAAAAAAAACATAAGGGGTAACACTGTCGTTTTTGGCCGAAATTTTGACCCCCTCCGATCTTCTTGAAACTCTGGATTCTGACAGAGGGCCACGAGACTTCGACCAGCGCGCAAAAATGGAGGCTCTAGACCCTTCCAGAGCCGAGATATCGGATGTCAAAGTTTTGACCTGAAAAAAAAACATAAGGGGTAACACTGTCGTTTTTGGCCGAAATTTTGACCCCCTCCGATCTTCTTGAAACTCTGGATTCTGACAGAGGGCCACGAGACTTCGACCAGCGCGCAAAAATGGAGGCTCTAGACCCTTCCAGAGCCGAGATATCGGATGTCAAAGTTTTGACCTGAAAAAAAAACATAAGGGGTAACACTGTCGTTTTTGGCCGAAATTTTGACCCCCTCCGATCTTCTTGAAACTCTGGATTCTGACAGAGGGCCACGAGACTTCGACCAGCGCGCAAAAATGGAGGCTCTAGACCCTTCCAGAGCCGAGATATCGGATGTCAAAGTTTTGACCTGAAAAAAAAACATAAGGGGTAACACTGTCGTTTTTGGCCGAAATTTTGACCCCCTCCGATCTTCTTGAAACTCTGGATTCTGACAGAGGGCCATCGAGACTTCGACCAGCGCGCAAAAATGGAGGCTCTAGACCCTTCCAGAGCCGAGATATCGGATGTCAAAGTTTTGACCTGAAAAAAAAACATAAGGGGTAACACTGTCGTTTTTGGCCGAAATTTTGACCCCCTCCGATCTTCTTGAAACTCTGGATTCTGACAGAGGGCCACGAGACTTCGACCAGCGCGCAAAAATGGAGGCTCTAGACCCTTCCAGAGCCGAGATATCGGATGTCAAAGTTTTGACCTGAAAAAAAAACATAAGGGGTAACACTGTCGTTTTTGGCCGAAATTTTGACCCCCTCCGATCTTCTTGAAACTCTGGATTCTGACAGAGGGCCACGAGACTTCGACCAGCGCGCAAAAATGGAGGCTCTAGACCCTTCCAGAGCCGAGATATCGGATGTCAAAGTTTTGACCTGAAAAAAAAACATAAGGGGTAACACTGTCGTTTTTGGCCGAAATTTTGACCCCCTCCGATCTTCTTGAAACTCTGGATTCTGACAGAGGGCCACGAGACTTCGACCAGCGCGCAAAAATGGAGGCTCTAGACCCTTCCAGAGCCGAGATATCGGATGTCAAAGTTTTGACCTGAAAAAAAAACATAAGGGGTAACACTGTCGTTTTTGGCCGAAATTTTGACCCCCTCCGATCTTCTTGAAACTCTGGATTCTGACAGAGGGCCACGAGACTTCGACCAGCGCGCAAAAATGGAGGCTCTAGACCCTTCCAGAGCCGAGATATCGGATGTCAAAGTTTTGACCTGAAAAAAAAACATAAGGGGTAACACTGTCGTTTTTGGCCGAAATTTTGACCCCCTCCGATCTTCTTGAAACTCTGGATTCTGACAGAGGGCCACGAGACTTCGACCAGCGCGCAAAAATGGAGGCTCTAGACCCTTCCAGAGCCGAGATATCGGATGTCAAAGTTTTGACCTGAAAAAAAAACATAAGGGGTAACACTGTCGTTTTTGGCCGAAATTTTGACCCCCTCCGATCTTCTTGAAACTCTGGATTCTGACAGAGGGCCACGAGACTTCGACCAGCGCGCAAAAATGGAGGCTCTAGACCCTTCCAGAGCCGAGATATCGGATGTCAAAGTTTTGACCTGAAAAAAAAACATAAGGGGTAACACTGTCGTTTTTGGCCGAAATTTTGACCCCCTCCGATCTTCTTGAAACTCTGGATTCTGACAGAGGGCCACGAGACTTCGACCAGCGCGCAAAAATGGAGGCTCTAGACCCTTCCAGAGCCGAGATATCGGATGTCAAAGTTTTGACCTGAAAAAAAAACATAAGGGGTAACACTGTCGTTTTTGGCCGAAATTTTGACCCCCTCCGATCTTCTTGAAACTCTGGATTCTGACAGAGGGCCACGAGACTTCGACCAGCGTCGCAAAAATGGAGGCTCTAGACCCTTCCAGAGCCGAGATATCGGATGTCAAAGTTTTGACCTGAAAAAAAAACATAAGGGGTAACACTGTCGTTTTTGGCCGAAATTTTGACCCCCTCCGATCTTCTTGAAACTCTGGATTCTGACAGAGGGCCACGAGACTTCGACCAGCGCGCAAAAATGGAGGCTCTAGACCCTTCCAGAGCCGAGATATCGGATGTCAAAGTTTTGACCTGAAAAAAAAAACATAAGGGGTAACACTGTCGTTTTTGGCCGAAATTTTGACCCCCTCCGATCTTCTTGAAACTCTGGATTCTGACAGAGGGCCACGAGACTTCGACCAGCGCGCAAAAATGGAGGCTCTAGACCCTTCCAGAGCCGAGATATCGGATGTCAAAGTTTTTACCTGAAAAAAAAACATAAGGGGTAACACTGTCGTTTTTGGCCGAAATTTTGACCCCCTCCGATCTTCTTGAAACTCTGGATTCTGACAGAGGGCCACGAGACTTCGACCAGCGTGCAAAAATGGAGGCTCTAGACCCTTCCAGAGCCGAGATATCGGATGTCAAAGTTTTGACCTGAAAAAAAAACATAAGGGGTAACACTGTCGTTTTTGGCCGAAATTTTGACCCCCTCCGATCTTCTTGAAACTCTGGATTCTGACAGAGGGCCACTGAGACTTCGACCAGCGCGCAAAAATGGAGGCTCTAGACCCTTCCAGAGCCGAGATATCGGATGTCAAAGTTTTGACCTGAAAAAAAAACATAAGGGGTAACACTGTCGTTTTTGGCCGAAATTTTGACCCCCTCCGATCTTCTTGAAACTCTGGATTCTGACAGAGGGCCACGAGACTTCGACCAGCGCGCAAAAATGGAGGCTCTAGACCCTTCCAGAGCCGAGATATCGGATGTCAAAGTTTTGACCTGAAAAAAAAACATAAGGGGTAACACTGTCGTTTTTTGGCCGAAATTTTGACCCCCTCCGATCTTCTTGAAACTCTGGATTCTGACAGAGGGCCACGAGACTTCGACCAGCGAGCAAAAATGGAGGCTCTAGACCCTTCCAGAGCCGAGATATCGGATGTCAAAGTTTTGACCTGAAAAAAAAAACATAAGGGGTAACACTGTCGTTTTTGGCCGAAATTTTGACCCCCTCCGATCTTCTTGAAACTCTGGATTCTGACAGAGGGCCATGAGACTTCGACCAGCGCGCAAAAATGGAGGCTCTAGACCCTTCCAGAGCCGAGATATCGGATGTCAAAGTTTTGACCTGAAAAAAAAACATAAGGGGTAACACTGTCGTTTTTGGCCGAAATTTTGACCCCCTCCGATCTTCTTGAAACTCTGGATTCTGACAGAGGGCCACGAGACTTCGACCAGCGCGCAAAAATGGAGGCTCTAGACCCTTCCAGAGCCGAGATATCGGATGTCAAAGTTTTGACCTGAAAAAAAAACATAAGGGGTAACACTGTCTTTTTTGGCCGAAATTTTGACCCCCTCCGATCTTCTTGAAACTCTGGATTCTGACAGAGGGCCACGAGACTTCGACCAGCGCGCAAAAATGGAGGCTCTAGACCCTTCAGAGCCGAGATATCGGATGTCAAAGTTTTGACCTGAAAAAAAAACATAAGGGGTAACACTGTCGTTTTTGGCCGAAATTTTGACCCCCTCCGATCTTCTTGAAACTCTGGATTCTGACAGAGGGCCACGAGACTTCGACCAGCGCGCAAAAATGGAGGCTCTAGACCCTTCCAGAGCCGAGATATCGGATGTCAAAGTTTTGACCTGAAAAAAAAAACATAAGGGGTAACACTGTCGTTTTTGGCCGAAATTTTGACCCCACTCCGATCTTCTTGAAACTCTGGATTCTGACAGAGGGCCACGAGACTTCGACCAGCGTGCAAAAATGGAGGCTCTAGACCCTTCCAGAGCCGAGATATCGGATGTCAAAGTTTTGACCTGAAAAAAAAACATAAGGGGTAACACTGTCGTTTTTGGCCGAAATTTTGACCCCCTCCGATCTTCTTGAAACTCTGGATTCTGACAGAGGGCCATGAGACTTCGACCAGCGCGCAAAAATGGAGGCTCTAGACCCTTCCAGAGCCGAGATATCGGATGTCAAAGTTTTGACCTGAAAAAAAAACATAAGGGGTAACACTGTCGTTTTTGGCCGAAATTTTGACCCCCTCCGATCTTCTTGAAACTCTGGATTCTGACAGAGGGCCACGAGACTTCGACCAGCGCGCAAAAATGGAGGCTCTAGACCCTTCCAGAGCCGAGATATCGGATGTCAAAGTTTTGACCTGAAAAAAAACATAAGGGGTAACACTGTCGTTTTTGGCCGAAATTTTGACCCCCTCCGATCTTCTTGAAACTCTGGATTCTGACAGAGGGCCACGAGACTTCGACCAGCGCGCAAAAATGGAGGCTCTAGACCCTTCCAGAGCCGAGATATCGGATGTCAAAGTTTTGACCTGAAAAAAAAACATAAGGGGTAACACTGTCGTTTTTGGCCGAAATTTTGACCCCCTCCGATCTTCTTGAAACTCTGGATTCTGACAGAGGGCCACGAGACTTCGACCAGCGCGCAAAAATGGAGGCTCTAGACCCTTCCAGAGCCGAGATATCGGATGTCAAAGTTTTGACCTGAAAAAAAAACATAAGGGGTAACACTGTCGTTTTTGGCCGAAATTTTGACCCCCTCCGATCTTCTTGAAACTCTGGATTCTGACAGAGGGCCACGAGACTTCGACCAGCGTGCAAAAATGGAGGCTCTAGACCCTTCCAGAGCCGAGATATCGGATGTCAAAGTTTTGACCTGAAAAAAAAAACATAAGGGGTAACACTGTCGTTTTTGGCCGAAATTTTGACCCCCTCCGATCTTCTTGAAACTCTGGATTCTGACAGAGGGCCACGAGACTTCGACCAGCGCGCAAAAATGGAGGCTCTAGACCCTTCCAGAGCCGAGATATCGGATGTCAAAGTTTTGACCTGAAAAAAAAAACATAAGGGGTAACACTGTCGTTTTTGGCCGAAATTTTGACCCCCTCCGATCTTCTTGAAACTCTGGATTCTGACAGAGGGCCACGAGACTTCGACCAGCGTGCAAAAATGGAGGCTCTAGACCCTTCCAGAGCCGAGATATCGGATGTCAAAGTTTTGACCTGAAAAAAAAAACATAAGGGGTAACACTGTCGTTTTTGGCCGAAATTTTGACCCCCTCCGATCTTCTTGAAACTCTGGATTCTGACAGAGGGCCATGAGACTTCGACCAGCGCGCAAAAATGGAGGCTCTAGACCCTTCCAGAGCCGAGATATCGGATGTCAAAGTTTTGACCTGAAAAAAAAAACATAAGGGGTAACACTGTCGTTTTTGGCCGAAATTTTGACCCCCTCCGATCTTCTTGAAACTCTGGATTCTGACAGAGGGCCACGAGACTTCGACCAGCGCGCAAAAATGGAGGCTCTAGACCCTTCCAGAGCCGAGATATCGGATCTCAAAGTTTTGACCTGAAAAAAAACATAAGGGGTAACTGTCGTTTTTGGCCGAAATTTTGACCCCCTCCGATCTTCTTGAAACTCTGGATTCTGACAGAGGGCCACGAGACTTCGACCAGCGCGCAAAAATGGAGGCTCTAGACCCTTCCAGAGCCGAGATATCGGATGTCAAAGTTTTGACCTGAAAAAAAAACATAAGGGGTAACTGTCGTTTTTGGCCGAAATTTTGACCCCCTCCGATCTTCTTGAAACTCTGGATTCTGACAGAGGGCCACGAGACTTCGACCAGCGCACAAAAATGGAGGCTCTAGACCCTTTCAGAGCCGAGATA
Organism: Cyprinella venusta; assembly: GCA_038021265.1. Classification (NCBI taxonomy): domain Eukaryota; kingdom Metazoa; phylum Chordata; class Actinopteri; order Cypriniformes; family Leuciscidae; genus Cyprinella; species Cyprinella venusta. The sequence continues at coordinate 3,521,729 of CM075866.1, read as the reverse complement.
TCGAAGGTCAAAATTTGGACCTGAAAAAAAAACATAAGGGGTAACACTGTCATTTTTTTTTGGCCGAAATTTTGACCCCCTCCGATCTTCTTGAAACTCTGGATTCTGACAGAGGGCCACGAGACTTCGACCAGCGCGCAAAAATGGAGGCTCTAGACCCTTCCAGAGCCGAGATATCGAAGGTCAAAATTTGGACCTGAAAAAAAAAACATAAGGGGTAACACTGTCATTTTTTTTTTTTTGGCCGAAATTTTGACCCCCTCCGATCTTCTTGAAACTCTGGATTCTGACAGAGGGCCACGAGACTTCGACCAGCGCGCAAAAATGGAGGCTCTAGACCGTTCCAGAGCCGAGATATCGAAGGTCAAAATTTGGACCTGAAAAAAAAACATAAGGGGTAACACTGTCATTTTTTTTTTGGCCGAAATTTTGACCCCCTCCGATCTTCTTGAAACTCTGGACTCTGACAGAGGGCCACGAGACTTCGACCAGCGCGCAAAAATGGAGGCTCTAGACCCTTCCAGAGCCGAGATATCGAAGGTCAAAATTTGGACCTGAAAAAAAAACATAAGGGGTAACACTCTCATTTTTTTTTTTTTGACCGAAATTTTGACCCCCTCCGATCTTCTTGAAACTCTGGACTCTGACAGAGGGCCACGAGACTTCGACCAGCGCGCAAAAATGGAGGCTCTAGACCCTTCCAGAGCCGAGATATCGAAGGTCAAAATTTGGACCTGAAAAAAAAACATAAGGGGTAACACTGTCATTTTTCATTTTTTTTTTTTTGGCCGAAATTTTGACCCCCTCCGATCTTCTTGAAACTCTGAATTCTGACAGAGGGCCACGAGACTTCGACCAACGCGCAAAAATTGAGGCTGTAGACCCTTCCAGAGCCGAGATATCGAAGGTCAAAATTTGGACTTGAAAAAAAACATAAGGGGTAACACTGTCATTTTTTTTTTTGGCCGAAATTTTGACCCCCTCCGATCTTCTTGAAACTCTGGATTCTGACAGAGGGCCACGAGACTTCGACCAGCGCGCAAAAATGGAGGCTCTAGACCCTTCCAGAGCCGAGATATCGAAGGTCAAAATTTGGACCTGAAAAAAAAAACATAAGGGGTATCACTGTCATTTTTTTTTTTGGCCGAAATTTTGACCCCCTCTGATCTTCTTGAAACTCTGGATTCTGACAGAGGGCCACGAGACTTCGACCAGCGCGCAAAAATTGAGGCTCTAGACCCTTCCTGAGCCGAGATATCGAAGGTCAAAATTTGGACCTGAAAAAAAACATAAGGGGTAACACTGTCATTTTTTTTTTTGGCCGAAATTTTGACCCCCTCCGATCTTCTTGAAACTCTGGACTCTGACAGAGGGCCACGAGACTTCGACCAGCGCGCAAAAATGGAGGCTCTAGACCCTTCCAGAGCCGAGATATCGAAGGTCAAAATTTGGACCTGAAAAAAAAACATAAGGGGTAACACTGTCTTTTTTTTTTGGCCGAAATTTTGACCCCCTCCGATCTTCTTGAAACTCTGGATTCTGACAGAGGGCCACGAGACTTCGACCAGCGCGCAAAAATGGAGGCTCTAGACCCTTCCAGAGCCGAGATATCGAAGGTCAAAATTTGGACCTGAAAAAAAAAACATAAGGGGTAACACTGTCATTTTTTTTTTTTTGGCCGAAATTTTGACCCCCTCCGATCTTCTTGAAACTCTGGATTCTGAAAGAGGGCCACGAAACTCAAAATTTTGACCAGAAAAAAAAATGACAGTGTTACCCCTTACATTTTTTTTGGGGGGTGAAAAATTAAGTTTCTCCAATCTTCTCAAAACTCTGGATTCTGATAGAGGGCCACGAGACATGGACCTGGGTGCAAAAATTGAGGCTGTAGACCCTTCCAGAGCTGAGATATTGAAACTCAAAATTTTGACCAGAAAAAAAAATGACAGTGTTACCCCTTACATTTTTTTGGGGGGGGGGGGGGGGGTGAAAAATTAAGTTTCTCCAATCTTCTCAAAACTCTGGATTCTGATAGAGGGCCACGAGACATGGACCTGGGTGCAAAAATTGAGGCTGTAGATCCTTCCAGAGCTGAGATATTGAAACTCAAAATTTTGACCAGAAAAAAAAAATGACAGTGTTACCCCTTATGTTTTTTTTTTTCGGGGGGTGAAAAATTAAGTTTCTCCAATCTTCTCAAAACTCTGGATTCTGATAGAGGGCCACGAGACATGGACCTGGGTGCAAAAATTGAGGCTGTAGACCCTTCCAGAGCTGAGATATTGAAACTCAAAATTTTGACCAAAAAAAAAAAATGACAGTGTTACCCCTTACGTTTTTTTTCGGGGGGTGAAAAATTAAGTTTCTCCAATCTTCTCAAAACTCTGGATTCTGATAGAGGGCCACGAGACATGGACCTGGGTGCAAAAATTGAGGCTGTAGACCCTTCCAGAGCTGAGATATTGAAACTCAAAATTTTGACCAGAAAAAAAAAATGACAGTGTTACCCCTTACATTTTTTTTGGGGGGGGGGGGGGGGGGGTGAAAAATTAAGTTTCTCCAATCTTCTCAAAACTCTGGATTCTGATAGAGGGCCACGAGACATGGACCTGGGTGCAAAAATTGAGGCTGTAGACCCTTCCAGAGCTGAGATATTGAAACTCAAAATTTTGACCAAAAAAAAAAAAATGACAGTGTTACCCCTTACGTTTTTTTTCGGGGGGTGAAAAATTAAGTTTCTCCAATCTTCTCAAAACTCTGGATTCTGATAGAGGGCCACGAGACATGGACCTGGGTGCAAAAATTGAGGCTGTAGACCCTTCCAGAGCTGAGATATTGAAACTCAAAATTTTGACCAAAAAAAAAAAATGACAGTGTTACCCCTTACGTTTTTTTTCGGGGGGTGAACAATTAAGTTTCTCCAATCTTCTCAAAACTCTGGATTCTGATAGAGGGCCACGAGACATGGACCTGGGTGCAAAAATTGAGGCTGTAGACCCTTCCAGAGCTGAGATATTGAAACTCAAAATTTTGACCAGAAAAAAAAAATGACAGTGTTACCCCTTATGTTTTTTTTTTTCGGGGGGTGAAAAATTAAGTTTCTCCAATCTTCTCAAAACTCTGGATTCTGATAGAGGGCCACGAGACTTGGGACCTGGGTGCAAAAATTGAGGCAGTAGACCCTTCCAGAGCTGAGATATTGAAACTCAAAATTTTGACCAGAAATTGACATTGCCAAAGAAAATGCTCTAATGAAAAGAAGCAAACACTGCATAATAACGTTCAATCATTAATTTTATTCTTCAACATCAGGTATGAATCCAACACTATAAAATGAATGGGGCAATAAGGAATAAAAAGTTACATCTTCATAACCAAACACCGTTTATAAATAAAACAACACAGTGTTACATTGACATTTGTGCATAAAAATGCTGTACTTTGGAATTGAGTTGAGGTCTGAATAATAATATTCACAGAACAGATTAGACATTAAATACTTGTTTATAGGCCACATCGAAAAATTGTGCAGAGAATAACGACGGGTGAGGGTTTAATACAACTTAAACGCATTTCAACAAGCAAAGAGGTTGAATAATCTGCATACAGAACGGACACAACTTCCTAACATCTTATGAACAGAAACATCAACTTCCTGAGATGGGTCAACATTAAGAAGCAGGAGTCATGTGTGCACGACCAAAAAACGTTCAAGTGTGACGGGGAAGTTTAAAATATCACTTCTAAAGTATTATTAGTAATACTTAACAGTGTAAGTCTTTTCCCTGACCGGCTAAAAATGTAGCTAAACAACCAGCTATGCACCCTTGATGTACACTTTATACAGTTGTTGCTTAATTATTTATATTCAAATTACGTTTCATGCACGTTGTACATCTCTCAACTAAAAACTATCATGAAGTCAATGGAAAAGGTAAACGAAATCAACTGTTGCAGTTTCCCATTGTCTTTGAAATGATGCTGGAATGCTGAAGTCACTTTTCCGGGTCCACGTTCATGACGAGCATGACCTCCGGCACCTGAAGTTGCCCTTTGACCTTGTCGTGAAACTTCTCTCTGTAGCGATTGAACTCCATGATGCTCTCCGGCTCCTCTTCCAACCAGAACTTATCGAACTCGTACGCCAAGTAACCTACAAAGAGACACAGAGGAAACAAGTGACCATGATGGAGAGGATTTTCTGAGCCAAAATCAGTCCAAACAAAGAAAAAAAAAAGAAACGTAAGCTTATTTTAGGACCCTTAAGATGGGGGAAAAAGATTGAAGATTGGGGAAAAATTAAGTTTCCCCAATCTTCTCAAAACTCTGGATTATGATAGAGGGCCATGAGACTTAGACCTGAGTGCAAAAATCGAGACTCTAGACCCTTCCAGAGCTGAGATATTGAAACTCAAAATTTCGACCAGAAAAAAAAAAACGACAGTGTTACCCTTTACGTTTTTTTTCGGGGGGCGAAAAATCAAGTTTCCCAAATCTTCTCAAAACTCTGGATTATGATAGAGGGCCACGAGACTTAGACCTGGGTGCAAAAATCGAGACTCTAGACCCTTCCAGAGCTGAGATATGGAAACTCAAAATTTCGACCAGAAAAAAAAACGACAGTGTTACCCCTTACGTTTTTTTTTCGGGGGATGAAAAATTAAGTTTCCCCAATCTTCTCAAAACTCTGGATTCTGACAGAGGGCCATGAGACTTAAGGCCATTGCACACTGAGTACGAAATTTTCGTGTGCGTATTTTCGTGTTCGTCAGTCTAAAAATTCGTCACGCATAGAAACCTTGCACACCGAGTCCGTTGCGTATTTTTTTAATCTTTGCGGGAAAAAACGCAAAACTACCAAATGGATTCGTCAAGCAGTGAGGATCATTTTGTTGCTCTCTCTCTTATTGAAAAGAGAATCATATTGAATATTACATGAATATTACGTCCATCCTGAAATTGCGCCGAGAGGAAGGAGAGTTCTTATCAAGCATTCTTATCACCTTATCAAGGAGTTGCGAATTTATCCTGAGCGATTCAAAATTTACCTCAGAATGTCAGTGGGACAGTTTGATGCTTTGCTAGCGATTCTGGAGCCACATATTAAAAACAAGACCACCAATTTCCGTGAACCAACCGATTCTGAACGGAGACTGACAGTGTGTCTAATAAGGTATGGACACACACACAAACACACACACGCCCGCGCGCGGCCCGGTGGAAGCGCTGGTCAGACAGAACAGCTGTGTAGGCTGTTATTGTGTATATATTGTGCCCAAACAATACATTAGTTATCGAATTGGCTGCTCAATCACACCTTATTCGATCCTCAATTTCAATCTGATTAAAAGGGGAGGTTTATTAATTTCATAACCCAATATAGACAAGAGAACATAAACACTTGATCGATTTGAAAACCGAAACTGAAAGCACGGCGCATTTGTGCAATGATTTGAGGACGAGCTCCCCCCGGCCCTGAATTGTCAAAAGACCTCTCAAAATGCTGGCTCTGGATGCGAAAAACGCAGAAAATCGAACCCGATCCGATTAATTTTATGACGGACGAAAGTTTCGGAGGCGGTGTGCAAGCGTGATTGACATAACGTGAGGTCGAATTTTTTTTTTAACGTACGAAAATTTCGGATGCGAATTTCGGACTCAGTGTGCAATGGCCTTTAGACCTGAGTGCAAAAATCGAGACTCTAGACCCTTCCAGAGCTGAGATATGGAAACTCAAAATTTCGACCAGAAAAAGTGTTACCCCTTACATTTTTTGGGGGGGGGGCAAAAAAATAAGTTTCCAGAGGGGGTTAATGTTTATGATATCATGATGTTCATTGGTTAAACTTATTTTTGTGACAACAATGTAATAGCATTTTGCTTCTTAGCCATGCAGATTTTATGACCATTTTTGAATCTTACATCACAAAATAAGTTAAGATCATCAAGTAAAGGAAAAAGGGTGACCAGCTATAGGATGGAAGACGAGCATTCATTTAATTTTTTTTCCAAAACTCTAATATTTTAACTAATTCTTATTGCCAAAGAAAATGCTCTAATGAAAAGAAGCAAACATTTACTTTAAGCATTTACTTTAATACAAGGCAAAAATGTTAAACTTAAGTATTATGTAATACTCAAATAAGAATAAATGCAGTATGACTTATGCAGAGGGTTTTTGCAGTTTAGTCAGTCAAATTTAAGACTTTTTAAGACCATTATGATTAAATTTATGACCTACACAAATTTTTTTTAATTTTTTTACTTTCATTAAAAGCAATAAGTTTCATTATTTAAAGGTTCCATTTTCTTAAGAGTAACAAACTGAAGGCTCCCTTTTCCTAAGTATCAATAACACAGGAACAATACTTAAAGCAACATCAGGTTACTTTTGTTCTCGGGGTCCCCCTACAGTTGGGAAACAGTATTGTCCTCTACTACTGTCGTAAACTCTGTTATCCCACATGCACACGCATTTGTTGACAACAACCATGATAGCCCTGAACACTGTAGGAGGAAGTCACATGCAGGTGTTCTGCTTGCGTCGAGTGTGAAATGTCTTCATCCCAGGTACAGCGGCATATATTTCAGCATGTCATATGAATATCATTTCATGGGTTTTATTTCTTTCTAACGACAAATGATCGCAATGCTCACGTTTACAAGCCAGCATCATTATAGTAGCCTAGTCTATTGGTTACCGTTTTACTGAATCTATATGATACTTCAACGCAATGTTCATCTGCCTTTAAACTGGATTAAATCACAGAGACATTTGTGTTCTTCCCTGAATTCAAGCGTTTCTCACTGGATCTCTCATGATCGGGACCGATCAGATTCAGAGTAAATGAGTCTGCTCTAGTGAGCTCGCGCGCGCGGTTCATATGAGTTTCGTTATGCTTTTTGCGCATAAACTTATTATCGAACTCACTCTTGACATCGTTTTATAGCGAAAAAAAAATATTGAATGAATGAGCGTATTAATTTAAGACATGGCTAAATGTAATTTATGACCTTGTATCGAAAAGCCGGACGTTTTTATGGCCTAAAAATCTTATTATTAAATTTATGACGTTTTATGACTCCACGGAAACCTGTACGCACTTACGTAAAAAAAAAAAAAAATTACTAATAACTAAAAAATTTAATAATAATAGTAATGTTTACATATAAATTGTAAAGTATTTGTTTTTTTGTCAACATAGACTTTAAATTTCTGCTTAATTTAAAAATGTTTTTTTTTTACAGTATTGTTTTAACGAGAAAATGTAACGCAAAAAAAGCAAAAATTTTATTTTAGAATGAAATATTATTAGACCACGATTTTGACCAATTTTGTCTCTATGACTTTTCTAAAAAAGAAAAAAAAAATGTAATAAACTATTTTTAAACATTTCAATGGAAGTGATTTTTCCTTGATATATATTCTAATATAAATCTATCTATAACGTGTATGTGGTGTGTGCGTGTACTCACAGTAGAACTGATGGAAGTCCTGCATTTGTGGTTTTCCAGAGACTGTGTTATAGAAATGAAGCTTTAGAGCGTCACTCTTCATCAAGCTGTACGCCATCTCAGTCAGATTGATGCCCACTATGGCATACGAGTACCTGAAATTAAACAACCATCAATTTCATGAACTTTGGGAGTGATTATGCGGAGTAACACTGAGTGTATGACGTGCAGGACTTACCCTAGTGTGGGGTGATTCGCATGTGACAGGACCTGTCGGGCCGCGTCGGTGTATTTCTCACTGAAAAAACTGAGGAGACAAAGAAAAGCATGAATGATCGAAACATCCCCCTTCCTGTAATTCATCATAATCAGAAATGGTCCTCATACAGAAGGTTTGTGAGTCCCAGCATCCCCATCCCTCTGAAGTCAGTCTTCGGGTCATCGCCCTGAAAGCCGATGTTTCCCCACTGCTTCGTGATCCTCGATTCCAGCTTCTCCGACGGCATCAACAGCTCCCACAACTGGAGGAGAGAAAAAACACACACACACACAGGTCAGAGCTAAAGCTCAAAACATAGTCCGGAATGATATCAGACTGTAAATCATCGATCACCTTCAAAAGCATGTTCTCATGTTCCTCGACTTCAGAGTCGAACACCTGTTTTCTAAGTTCCTCAACCGCCTTGAACAGATTGTTATATCCGTTGATTTGCAACAAGCATTGACGAAGACTTGCCTTAAACCTGTAAGACAACATACACGTATCTATAGTTGGATATACAGCTGGCATTAAAATGTGTTTCGGTCGATCGGATCACAAACGGACTACACTAAATACAGGTGAAGAATATATTCAAATATTCATTTTGTTTTGATTAGGGAAAACAGATTATTTTAACTAGATTTTTACGTGAATGCATTGTAAAATATTATGTTGTTGTCCTTTCAGAGCTGTTTTTTTCCCCTTGAAATATTGTTATTTCAAATTAAAGGATTTTATTTGTAATGTGTAATCTGTGTTTTGTAAAAAAAAGAAAAAAAAAGTTTCTTAACTATAAATATACTGTTAAAAAAAATCTTACAAAAACATTTAGCATCAAACGTGGCAAAAGAGGCTATTTGGTCTAGAGCCAGACCGATATATCGGCAGGCCGATGTTATCGGCCGATATTAGGCATTTTCCAAACTATCGGTATCGGCAGTTCTAATGGCCGATAAATGAATATTTCAAAAATAAAATAAAAACGGATGAAACACGCTTGAACCATGTCATGAGTGTTGGAGTTGTATAGTTTGTCCACCAGAGGGCACTCTACACCGTTTCTGTTGGCAACACTCGTTGAGTTGGTCACGAGACAGTTCAGTTCTCTTAACTCAAACAAGCATGACAAAATTTGTGACTATCATGTCCAGTTTTGCTGGTGTTAAATAAGCCGAGAGTGAAGCGGAATTAGCTAGTAATAATTACGTTACATTGTTACAGTGTAGTTGACTGACTGTCCTTTTAACTTTTGACAATGTGACTGAAGTATTTCTTTAATAGCGCGTGACAGTTATAGCAATGAATGAGACGTATCATCTCTCCTTGGCCTGTTATATTGAAAATGTATGTTTTACAATTTGCAGTATGACGTAATCCCATTGCTAAATTGTGGCTCATCATAGACTAGCTAACCACAAAGCTAGCTAATGCCACTATCATCAGTCTGTTCTGTTGGGACAATAAAAGAAACAAGTTTCTTTTTAAAATGTATTATCATATTATTTTAGTTAAAACTCATAAATGACTACAAATAACTAATGTTAAGGAAATCTGTTGATGTTTTGTAGTGCGTTTCTGAAATATTTTTTTTTTTTTTTTTTAAATATCGGCCGATATATCGGAATATCGGATTTTTAAAACCAAAAAATATTTGTATCGGTATCGGCCTTCAAAATCCTTTATCGGTCGGGCTCTAATTTGGTCAAAAATGATTCCTATAATCATTAAAATGACAGTTTATGCCATTTCAGAGCAAAAATATAAATGAAAGATGTGAAAGATTAATAATGTTAAAAACAACAGATAATCGCATATTGTGAACAAAATATGAAATGCGAACGTCTTCACTTTGAAGTTAAGTTAAAGCAATCTTAACAGAGCCTCACGTAGGATCTTTCTGCTCCTTGATTCTCTTTTCCCGGATTATTTGAGCCAGATGGTCCTCCAATTCACTCTCCTTCAAAGACAAAGCTGCTCGCAATACCTGATCAAACACAAACGTTTAAAGCGCACAACAAAGCGAGTTAATCGGATCGATCTTGGCTGAAGATTGTGGTCCACATCAATGTTTAGCTAATACTCTGTTAAAAATTGTTGAAGCAAACTGATTGTCTTTACACATACCTTGCTTTTGGAGGACTTCAGAGAATACTCTACAAAGAAAGGCCAAAACGACAGGTTTGCAAAAGTGATGCATGGTAATTGAAAAACCCGTCTTGAAAAAAACCCATTACAAACATTTATAATCACTACAAACTGATCACTGCGTGAAAACAACTTACATTTTTGGTTAAATGATACCTTGAAAGGGATAGTTCACCCAAAATAATGGAAACTCTGTCATATTTACTCAATCCCATGTCGTTCCAAACCCGTAATACTTTCATTTGTTATTAGAAAACAAAACATTTTTAATGTAATCTGAGAGATTACCGGTAACTACTGGTTTGACACTTCAAAAATATCATAAAGAGAGATTGTAAAACTAATCCATATGAATTGAGAGGTTAGTCCAAATTTTCTAAAGAGACTCGATCGCTTTTAAACAGATTAAATTTCGGCTTTTTATTCACATATTGGTACCTCAGTGGTTCTCGCACGACAAACGACCATAGTGTGAATTGTAGCCCTTAATCGGGTCATGGGGTCTATATCAACTTTTAGGCTATTTAATAAAAAAAAGTTTCCCTTCATCTAAGTGGAATAAGATTTTGTGACTTTTCATACACTGGGCTTGATTAGGTTGTTCTGAAGCTATGTAAAAAAAAAACTGTTTACACTTCTGGTCTTGGGGGTCAATGACCCCACTTTGAAATGAATGTGAAATGTGAAAAAAAAAAAAAAAAAAACCCGAGATATATTTTCTTCATGTGTCAAAAAATCAGGTATAAATCCAAAAATTTTTACACAGAAATGAAGGCCTAGTACTAGAGCATAAATGCAATGTATCATAAAAAAAATTATATTTCATATGCAAGCTAATGGTGTAGTTGAGGAATTGTGTGGTATATGGATACAAAAGTACTTTATATCTCCAAAAACACAGCCTTAATGAATAGATGAGAAGTAAACAAAAAAATTTATATATTATTTGTATGATTAAAAATGTATATTTTTTGTACAACTCAATCAATTGTTGTCTAACAAGTCTAAACAGGAAACGAAGACCATTTGAAGGTTAAAAGCCTAACTTAAATCTGTTCGTCATATAAATCTTTCACTCTTGAGACAATTTAGACTAAACTGCTAAATTCATATGGATTTACGATGTCTTTATGAACTTTCCGAAGCGTTAAAGTGGAACGAAAGTTAAACCTGAGGGTGTTTCATGACCGAATTTTTCGTTTCGGGTGAACTATCCCTTAACTATTCGCAGTATATTGATTTTTAAAGCATACATAAACAAGTCTAGTCCACACATATCCTGATTCCTCACCTATTTGTGATGTCCTCAGGGCTCCGGCTTTGCATCGGGCACAAATGCGCTGTAACTCGCATCTTCCAGTGAGAATCCGGAGGAACCATTTCAGCCAGAAACGCAGACAGGAGGAATAGAAACATTGCCAGATACACCCCAACATCCTCTGAACACAAACATCATCGGTTAGTTTCAGTCCAACTACTGCACTTTCTCCCACAAGCAGTATTTGGCACGCAACAGGAATGCAACGTCCACAATATGGACACTTTCCATTCATTTTCTAAGACTGCATTAAGCTCATTCACACAGCTTTTACTGTATGTCAACATATAAATAATGTACACTTCATTCAATGCAAATGAGCTGCTGATCCTTGTACTCGGTCAAAACAACAAGCATTCTGGTAAGCATTATTAGTAATCTATAAACCAATAAGATCTGTGCATGACTATTTACACTGTCCACCATCAAATCAGCCCCCAGAAACTCAAACAAAGCACACAAACTTTTTAACTACACGACTAATTTAGCTTATACATAACACAAAAATGATCCTTTAAGACAACCAGCCGGACAACAACACAACAGGTTGCTCTTGCATGAGACATATTGGGCATCAAAACACAAATAAGCCGCTTAATATTAAACTGATGAGGCAATTCACATCACATGACACTGCCTCCGTTTAAACTGATTCACGTTGAGTCGCTGCTTTTCTAGTATTCAATAATATGTACTAAAATGTTATAAAGTAGAGTAACTGTATGGATCAACTTACTAGCAGTCACTCACTTCGCCCGGAAATGATTCGGATTGGTGCGCATGCGCAGAATAACGCAGAGGGCGCAATGAGGGCTTTATGTGACAGTCACTTTTTATTCTCAATACATTTAACCTTTACTATATAATACACATCGATCATTTAGAGCATGTTATTTATATAAAGACCACTTTTTGAAAAGTGTTTGTAAGAACAAAGCCCGTAAGGATCACTTGTCACAGCAGCGCCATCTTTGAAAGCAAAATCTCCTCAGTGGACTGTACTGTTATTTAATGTGTTTTTGGATTGTTCAGCTGACCAAACAAAGCAAAATATTATTTTCAAGAAATTTCAAAAGACAAAAAAACTACAAACAACGCGAGCAGAGGAAAATTAATATTATGGCAAGCCGTTTTGTTTTCCCAGCTACTTGTCGTAATTAATTGCATTTTGTTAGATAGCTCTCAAATTTAGTTATTTCTAATAAGAACGCAATTGAAGAGCTCTGCAATTATACATATCTTTGATGTGTTTTCTTTAACTAGTAAAAATTGAATTAGTAAGCTCTCTAATTGTAATTACTAATAGGAATTGAATTGTAGAGCTGTGTGCAAATGAATGGAAGTCAATGGAGACATGACTGGTAAAAAATTTGTAGAGATCTATAGTAGTAAAATGTTCCTAGAAATGGAATTTGAGATTTCTCTAATTGTAATTGTTACTAAGAACTGAACGGCTCTCCAATTTAATTCTTACTGCTAAAAATGCAATTTCAATAAGAAACTGAGCACAACTAGAAAAATGTATCCACTTCATTTTACACTTAATTTAATTTTGCATAAAGCCACCAATGGTAATGTGCTAGCCAGATTGCATTATAAGTAACTGATTTTGTGTTGTAAATTTAAAATAAATGCGCAACTTTATAGTTACTTAAAAAAGAAAAAGTAATAACCCAAACACTGAAAACAATAAAGCACTTAGTTCTATTCAGTTATATTTTTTTAGAGTGAGAAGTCTTCTGTGAACAAAAATACAACAGACCAAACACAAACCAGGTTTTCACCAAAATAATTCATGAATTATAATCTACCTCAGGGGGAAAAAAAGCATACAGGGAAATATCTCACTAGTACAAATCAGACCAGTCACACACCTTGTGAAGTGCAGTGCATTTAGTGACAGACCAGAGTAACAGCATCACAATCAAAACTTGTGGTTCTCTGCATGTATTTTACTTCTATATCCATCAGGAGGCACTAGAGAGCTGAAGCGTAATAATGGCAGGTCCAGAGAGCGGTGGCCATCTTTGGGGATCCTCATGGGCGGAGGTGGAGGTGGGAATCTGGACGAGTTTACACCACTGCCGTCATCATTTCCAGTATTGTTGTTGTCGTCGTCATCGCCATTAGCAACAGCATTCACGACACTGCTAATGCTAGGTTTCTGACAGCGAAGCAGGAACACCCGCCTAAAGTGTCGACGGTATAGATAAAGGATCACCAACAGCTTCAGCAAGATGAGCAACACGAGCAGGCCACAGATGGCGTAAACACCCCGGAGGATTGTGGGAGCTGATGTATCATAACAGTCTAGAAAGTGAGTGGAGAGGAAAATTTAGTTATGAAAGGCAACCAGAGAACAGTTTTTGGGAAAATATACTTTTTATTATTTAACATGAGAGTAGACTAATCACCCATAAACAGTGTGGACCTGTCAACATAAACTTCTAAATATATCAGTCTCTTACCAGGTTCGGCAGACGCCGCGCAAACTCTCGTTCCCTTGCGGTAACCATGGAGACAGCGACAGGAGTATGAGCCGAACTGGTTCACACATTCGGCGTGAACGTCACACACCACCATTTGTGTCTCACACTCATCGACGTCTAGTCAAACACACAGAAATTGATAGACTGATTCTCTAGACTAGTTCTTAAAGGCCGTCTTATGAGAGTTTGGAGGTTTCTGAAAGCACAGAGGAACCTGAAAAGTCATGTGACAAGTGTGTGATCACCTTCAGTAGAGAGCGATGCAATGACACCTCGAGTTCTGCTGGTTTGGGATTTGATGGTTTTGTCCTGTAGCTCCCGCAGAGCCGACTGAACATCTCCTACAGTGGCCTTCTGAAACCTCAGCCACACGATGAAGAAAACACCAGAACTCAACCTGCAAACAAACCCATGAACAGTGTGTCAGCAGACCTTCTAGAAGAAGCTCCCAGTGAACATGCTTCAGGAAGTGCTCACTTCTTCAGTCGTTTGAAGTCCAGGCTCTTCAGGGCGAGGAGTCCACACGTGTCCCGTATCTGTAAACCAATTTTGAGCCCAAAAGTAGCCAGACTGACAACAATACTCTTAATATATGAGGGAATCGCAATATTTAGGGAGTATATGTGACCCTGGATCACAAAACCAGTCACTAGTCGCACGGGTATATTTGTGGCAATAGACAACACATTGTAAGGGTCAAAATGAATGATTTTTCTTTTATGACAAAAATTATTAGATATTAAGTAAAAGATTTTTTTTTTTTAAATTCTACCGTAAACATTTAAAATATATATTTTTGAGTGGATTCAGCCCAATCAGAAACATGAATGGACAACTTTAATGTGATTTTCTCAATATTTTGATTTTTTTTGCACCCTCAGATTCCAGATTTTCAAAATCTCAGGCCAAATATTGTCCTATCCATACAAACACACAGTACATCAATAGAAAGCTTAATTATTAAGCACAAATATAAATCTCAATTTACACAAAAATGACCCTTGTGACTGGTTTTGTGGTCCAGGGTCACATATAAGGAATCATAATGGTGAACATCACCATGTCCTCGAGAGCAGATCTGAGGGAAGAGGATCCTTCATGATGTTCAGGCTCCAGACGGACCTCGACACCCGCCTCCAGCAGCAGCTCTGAGTGGACAGATGATGTTACGGCAATATTTAGAACTTTATTTTGATTTTAATAATGAGTGGCAGCTGAATGATGAGTTTAATGTGGTACTCTGTCTCACCGCCAGGTAAATGACTGTAGTGTGTGAGATTTCCTGAGGTCTGCTGGTATTGAGCTTTCCCTGTGGATGGAAACAACGGTTAATGCAAGAAAACACAAGGTGAAGCTAAAATGTCTTGGTCATTTTTAAAACTACTAATTATTATTACTAACTTTTTTTTAAACAATAAAATCATTAATATTGGCAATATTACCTTTTGGATGATAATTTTGTTGATAATGATAATTATTAACTTTTTAAACAAATGAATAATTACCTCTTGGAAGATGATTGTTACAACAAGAAAAATGCACAATTAATAATAATAATAATTATTATTATTTTTAAACATGTACTAATTAAATCATTAATATTGTTAATATTACCCCTTTGATGATAAAAATAATAAGAAATATAATTAACTTTTTAAACAAATGAATAATTACCTCTTGAAAGA